>BACB01005399.1:0-217617 GCA_000338015.2 Ganoderma multipileum BCRC 37180 | reverse complement strand
TCAATTTTTAATTCGAGATTTACTATGTCGGATTGGGGATAGAGAGGAGGTCCCTCAAACCTTCGCTCACGGCTTGGAGGCGCTGTTTGATGGTGATGCGGAGGCGGGATGACAGCGAGGCGGTTGGGGGATAAAGGTGATGACGGGTATGGAAATCTGCTAGAACCTAGGAGAACGTCCAATGAGCGCAAGGAAGTGGGGCTTCCCTCCTTCCTATTGCGCTATCCATCACATGCCGGTGGTTCGGCCGAATGTCTATTCCTATGCAATAGGAATACGGGTGCTGGAGCACCGGGTTGTCGCTGTTGAGCTGTGTTGGAAGACACATAAACATGTCTTTTGCTGTCGGCGTGAAGTCGGCCGTTATCAAGCTAAGTTTGGAGCGGAGCTGCGTTCTCACCCGGGACTTGGTCCATAACTTGGATAGAAAACTTCTAGCCTATGGAGGCAATATGATATATTGTGAGTACTGTGGGACGATTTGATAGGACAGAACCAAACCTAGTGGAAGTTTCCGAGGCCTCGAGGGGACATACACGATTCACGCGCAAAGCACGGACGGCCTGTCGTTTGACTGTACAGCGGATGCTTGGTTGAATTTGAGGCCAGGGCAGAGAAAGTGTCACTTCCAGGTAGACCTGGGAGAGCAGGGGAAGATGCTTGGATGAGCTGGGCAATATTTCCGGTCCGCCTTCTTCCGCCTTCTGCCCATCGCAGTGCTGAGACAATTGCAATTGATTGAAAGAAGTCCAGGGCAGCCCCTTCAATTGAGATGGGATCATCCCAGGATCAGCCGGATGCTTGGCCAACTGTGCGAGACGGGGAACGAGGAGAGGTCACGGAACTGCACTCACGACTCCGTCGCTCACACGATGCCCGCTTGGGGGTGGTGTGACGATATCTCTCGGGGGCTAATGTCGCGAAGTTGCGACACAGAGGGGGGTTTAGAAGGGGGGATTGGAGACTGCGTCGCAGGGCCGCATGTATTCTACTGCGGAAACCAAGAGAGCAGCGAGGTGCGCAGTGGCTTTGTGGGGGGCATGCGGGACCGATAGGATGGAGGTTAGTAGACAAGACGGAGTGTTGCGCGATCGCCGCGGTTGAATGACAGAGTTGCGGGGAGCCATGCCACAGAGCCAGAGAAAGAAGCGCTGCCGCTGTCAGGGCCGGCGCTTGTGAGGGGGAAGAAGGATCAGGGCACGGCTGCCGTCCCAATGCCATGGCCTGTTCCCACTCATACGCCATCCGCCTCCGCCATCCGCGGCGCCCAGTCCGATGTGTGACGGGCCTCGGTTGCGTTACTGTACAGTATGCACCTTCTCCCAGGAATCAGACCGGGACCCCAATCCAGCACCTTGGGTTCTGGATATGGGAACCAGTGCGAGTCCCGTCCACTTGATCCTCCCCCCGGTTCCCTGAGCGTTTCTCCCCCTCCCCCCGTTTCGTTCTCCTTCAACTATACCTGTCCTGTGCAGCCTTAGCTCCCTTTCCCGCCTGCTCCCGCCATCGCAGGCGCAATGGCCTCCTCCGCTCTCCTCAAGCTCATCGACATCAATGCCACCTTCGGCGCGCTTTTCATTGGGTTCGGATTCTCCTGCGTGTGCGTCCGCCTCCTCCGTTCCGACCATCGGTCTCACATGCTCATCATGTTTATGACGTTGTTATTCGCAGGGCATTCGGCGTCCTCAGCATGCAGGCGTACAGCTACTTTAGACGTTACCCCCTCGACGTCTGGTGGTATAAGGCGTTGGTGCGTACCTCGTTGAGGACAGCTCCCCGCGCGCAATCAGGACGCGTCTCACCGCGTCTTTCCCGTTCCCCCACTATGTGTCAGGTCGCAGTGATATGGTATGTGTCTATAACACGCATATCTATTATCGCCATATCACTGACCGCCACGCAGGATTTTGGAGCTTGTTGACCAAGCATTTATTGGACATGCAGTCTATTTCTACGTCGTCAGGCACGTCTGCTTTCTGTGCTCCCTCTTCACTGCCTTTTCATCGTGTATGTATGCAGTAAATGGGGGCAACCGAACGTCCTCTTGGAGGCTCCAATATGGTGAGTAACTCCAATGACCCTCCACTCGAAGTTCAAGCTGTCTAACTTTTCCCCGCAGGTCATTAATTGTAAGCATATATGCTCCCCGCACGCTCTCGCGTACCTGACCCTGACTCCTACTGGTAGCTTCAAGTGCCTCTTGGGGTACGTCCTTCGGGCCATTATTAATGTCCCGTCCTAAGACTTCTACCCAGGCTGCTGTAGGCGCGATAGTGAAAGTGTGCGTACTGAACCTCCGACAGCTAATGAACTAACTTAATTGATCATGAATAACAGTTGTTTTGGGCTACGTGTTTGGAGGTGTAAGTCATGCGTTCACCGCTCAAGCTCTCCACTCACCGTATGCCCCCAGTTAGCAAGCATAATATCCCTGTCACAATGCTTATTGTGAGTGGCACCAACGCTAAGCTTCTTGGATAACATCCGGACTGAAAATTTTGCACCTTCCATTCAGATGCTCGGAGCCTTGGGACAGTTGGGTAAGTCTTCCTCCATTGATCCTCCTTCGGCATTGGCTGATCGGATGCAATTTAGCTGCTGCGTTTGGTATGTCTATGTCAACTTCTGAAGGGGATCCGATTGGCACCTTATCATCGCTCCAATTCAGTTTTCACCGTCAGAGCGTAAGTGAACTCCCCGATCCGCTCCACGACTGTCTTCTGAAACGCGCTCACGGTCACTTAGCGCCAACGTCCCATCATTGGCAGAGGTTGGCCAACTCAAGGTAAATAGCCATTCAATCTCCCCCGCAGTGCAACATAGAGGCAGCTGACGTTACCCGTAGTTAGTCGGAAGCATTGCGCTCGGCCTGGGCATGGCCACCGACGTGATGACCGCTGCTGCTCTGTGCTGGTTCCTCCGCAATCTCAAAACAGGATTTAGGAAGTAAGTAAAACCTTCTGCTGTTATATCGCAGTCGCATTAAATTGAACGCTACATAGGGACGACTCCATCGTCAACAAACTCACAATCTACGCTATTAACACTGGCGTGATCTCCAGGTAGGCTCAGGCTGTTTCTGGACTTTTCAAGGCATGATCACCAACCCTTTTTCTAGTGCATTCAGCCTGTGCACACTTGCCCTGGTATGTCGGATAGCGAGCATTATTCTCCACGCCTGTTTATTTATGCTCCCGGACAGTATGACACCATGCCAACGAACTTCATTTTCATGGCGTTCTACTTCGTTTTGAGCAAAGGTATGCTTCTCCACTACGGCAGTTGAAAAAAAAGTGCTGTAGCTGATCGTTTCCTGACACAGTGTACGCCAATTCGTTTTTTGCCGCCCTCAACACACGGAGATCCGTTCGTGGACGTGGCACGGATGCTGAGCACACCACCATGCCAACCTTCTTGATGGTCGGCCAAACAACCACTATCAAGCATGAAGGCGGACACGATAACCCTATAATACACACGACGGTGAGTGATTCGAGCTCTTTTGATAGGTAACGATTTCTCATGCTCACGCAATACCAGTCCCTTCGCTCCGAGTCTCACGGCGGCTTCTCGCCGGTAACCGTCCCGAGGGAACCGGAAGTAAGCAGCGATTTCAGTCTCATAAACGCTGTTATGCTCAGACTTGCTTTCAGCCCATCTCGACGATGGCACCACTGCACTACCAAACGCCCTTCTCGGGATTCGACCGCGACTACTCAAAACCATCGCAGATCAAGTCCTGGTCATAAGGCCTATGTCGTGGTCGTCGTATGGCGCAAAAGGCGCAACCGGTGCCGTCCATTCCTCCCCCAACCCTATTAGAAGCATCTACTCCGCCATTTCACGCCTGATCCGTCACCTGCTCAAGGAGGATCCCGATCTATTTCGACTCTCTTGACCAAGCTTCCCCTCTTGACGACGTCAAACCATTGTATCAACATAGCTGCATTCCCATCCTGTCATCTGCAACCCCAAAGTCCATCTACAACGCTCGGACATCAACGCTCCTTCACTTCGCACATTCGTTACTGTATATTGTGTTATTTACCGCTACCGTAGGTCGCCCGGCCGCTCGCGGATCGAAGGCGCCACGGGAAGTGATGCTACATCGTGCAGCTCGCTCACCGCGCTCGTGTATCCGCTCCGTCCGTTTGTCCCAACCCTCCTACCCTGCGTCATATCTGCCCTCTGCGTTCCGCCGTTTCTTGCTTTGTTGTTGCTCTGTACCTCTAGCGTAGTGTCTTCGTTTCCCTCAACCCCGGCATCAGGCACATGTAGCGTTACGGTTTACCCCGGATTTTCTCTTCTCCCGCCTTTTGCTCCGCCTCATGCATAGAGTTCCCGAACCTCCTTCACTCTAATATTTCGTCGCGGCCCTGGGTTTTGTTTGTTTGGTTCCATGTTCTCATTGGTTGCGACACATCGTTTACTTATGTTCTCTATGGGCACCCCAGTCGTGTTGCTAGGTATTTCGGATTTTGACGCCAGTCTGTAGGGTAGTGAGTCTCGTAGTCCTGTGCTTCGTCTTCGGATTCCGTAATACTAAGTGGTGTAGATTAACGAAACGATTTGTGGAACTCTTTGCTCGTCTGATGGCAGTGGCAGTGATGCTCCACCGTCCTGACGCAGCCTAGGCCACTTCCCAAAGATGGACGAATCCTACTCGAGTCTGCACCTCCTTGTCAGAGCAGTCATGTGATCGTGTTAGTGGCGTTGAATACGCGTTGGCGCGCGTCAACCACATTTCTCTCGCACATCGACACCGATCGCCTGCACATGCAACTCGAGTCCCGACCCCGACATACTCCGTTCGCATGACACTTGAACACAAACTCCCAAACGGATTGCTCATCATTCTCCATCTCCATCTCCTCAATTTCCCGCTACAAGATGCGAGCGGGTACGATGAACACCTCTTCCACCACACCCGCGGCATGCGCGACCGAAACAAGGCAATGGAGGACATAACGTGCTTCCTTGTGGTCAAGCTCGAGGGCAGCAAGGAGCGTGCAAAGTCTGTCAGTTATACTGAACGATGTGCTCCACCGCGGCGTCTCAAACTGACATGTGCTGGGATTAGATCCTACCGACATATCCGTGCGTCCAGCCCTCGGACACTGCCGCATACAGGATAGCCCTCGCCAAGTATATTGAAGGGCTGAGGAACGCTATCGTGCACACAAAACAGGCACACACAGCGGACTCTAAGGGCAAGCAGCACGCGTCCTCGGCCGAGGACGGGGCTGTCGCGTGGTGGTGGAAGGACGTGGTGGTTCGCAAGTCTATCCTGGAGGAATGCTCCGGCGAGCGGTGCAGTTCACAACCGTTCCTTCACTGAACGGTCCGGCTCATTGACCTGCTCCCCGTTCATCTCTTCTAGCTTCGAGCGCCTGATCTTGGCATTGTCCAGTCACGCTGTCCTCAAGAATGCCGTGCGGTCTGAGACACGGTCGTCCTCGTTGCATCCACCCGCCGCGAGCTCGAGTGCTTCTGGCCAGCAAAGCCTTGCGGTGCGTGCGAAATGAAGGAGCATCTCTTCATCTCCGTGGTCAAGTACTGATACACTCGTCTGCAGCGCGATGTGGGCTCGCTATCCACGGCGTACACGACGCAGTTGGCAGCAGCACAAGGTGCGCGAGTCGAATGGGAACGCGCGGCGGCGCTCCTCGTCCAGAAGCACATCGATCTTGCCGTTATTCGTGTGAGTGCCAGTAGCGGCTCATCTCTTCACGCATACACCAAGGAGTGGTGCTAAGTGCGTGGTTATCATTTTTAAAGGCGCGAATAGCGGATCCTAAGCTCGCGGCGTCCTCGAAATATGATGTCCTGACGACGGATAGACTTCTCGCCCTGCGAAATTCCCGCTATCAGGACCTCCTGGGCAGATCCTGGCAGGGAAATGATGGTCGGGCGGCCCTTCGTCTCATTACCGAGCTTGCTGGTCTGCTCGAGTCATCCGCCTCTACGGCAGGTGATTCCGTCAACGGTGAAGACATCTCGGAATCCAAATCAAGCTCCACCTTGGCAGATTCTCAACCACAGGTGGGTATATGCTTCCGGAGAGTGACCTACGTGCCTCCCGCCTGGCATCCTTGCTCACATCTCGCCCTCTTACTTCCACTCCGGGAGTCCAGGCTAGTCCTGAAACACCTCCGCCGCTCCCAATTGCAGCGGCTCATCACCCTGCTCATCTGCATTCCCTGAGTTTGCCGCTCTTTCAGTCATCAAGGCCGTCACACTTGCAGGAAAAGGACGGGCAAGGCGAAGACGCTGGACCCTCGACGCCTCACTCAATATCCGAACGCCTAGCTGCCATCGAGAAGGTCCATATGTCACTTGAGGACGCCCTAATCAGTGCACGGAGCACACACGCACAGCTCCAACAGCGTTTGCTGAGGGCCAAGGCGCAAGAAGCGCCTCACCTGTCCACTTCATCCAGAAAGAACGGTCTAGTGAAGGGTAATACTGGCCTACAGCTCGATGCGACCTTGTGGGATAGGAGGGGCGGCAACTTCGTCGATTTCAAGGTAAGGCAGCGTCATTGCCAAGCTGTTGCACGAAGCCGCTCATCTCGTCTCTATAATCGCCCGCTTCATCGTCGTGCTTATGATCATGCCGCTACGTGATTGTGGTTTGTGCTCGCGCAGAAACCCCCCGACGCGCCCATGATGACGCGCTTCTCTCTCTCGCTCGACGGTGCACGCCCGTCTGAGACCGCATCGCACACATCCGCACGGTCCTCCTCCCTCCCTTCACAGTAGAGCCCGTCCCGGCTTCCGACTCTGAGCCCGAACCTGAACCTGAAGGACTTTCGACCAAGCCCCCAGCTGCAGGTCAAGCTTCACGCCTCCGCCAACCGACGGCTCGCGGGCAAGTCCCGACGGCTGTGCCGAAAGCTAACCACCGCGGCGGAGCTGTGGGGTCGATGGGCAACAGGAGCCTTCTCAGGCCTTCAAGCAAGATTCATTCAACCCGGCAACAGGCCCCATGCGCGGACGATCGGATGCCCCCACGGCAGCGTGTGCCGTCGAGAACAACACAAGGTGACACGTCGGAGGCGAAGAAGGTTCGCCGGCTCTCGCGTCACGCATCTGCAGCACGGACACGGCGGTCGACGATGTTTGGCCGCGGCGAGGATACCGATGTCCTTCGTGTGCGTACCCCGCACCGGTGTTCGTGACTCCCCGCCGTTGACTGATCACGATCCTCTCCGATCGCAAACAACCTCTCCGCGCATGCAGATCGTAGAGTCCGTCGAAGACCGTTCAGACGCTTCAGATGCGCATGACGTCGGTGCTGCGCTTGACGGAGACCCCACACAAGCAGGCTGGCGGACTCCCTTGCGCACCCCGCACCGCACTTCGGGGAAGGGCTTCGGCACGCGCGGGACACTACTCTCGACGCTCAAAAGGTCCGCTCCGCGACAATCTTTCGATATCGCCAAATACGAGCGCGTGCGGATACCTCGCCTACCCAGTCTCGGCGTGGGTCTCGGTCTTGACGCCGCGCCCGAAGAGGACGAGACAAACAATACTGTCACCAGGAGGCATCTGTTCCAGGGAGATGGCCCGCAGGCTAACGGCGACACAGATGGCGGGGACGATATGCCGTATGAAGGGAACAGCATGACCCTCGCAGACATTCTGCTCCATGCCGGACACCAGGGAGGCGCCTCAGCCCAGCTTCTCGATGAGGGCGAAGTGGAAGGTGACATGTCGGATTGGGAATGAAGACCTCCGTAGACCTGTTACAGCAACGGCCACAGCATGACCGTTCCTTTCACGAGAAGCAGGGCGAGGATCAAGCTTAAGCATAAGGACAACGTGGGCTGAGGATCGTCGCAGTTTGGCGAGCGGATTTGGAGGCACGGATACTGCACCTCCACGCATCGCGACAAGATGGCAGACCTCGATGATCCTCATCCGCGGAGTCATTACCGAGGCCTCCCCAGGCTCAATCGGACTCCAAGACAGGAACCGCTCGATCCCAATTCGCAAAGCACAACTTTCCTCCCATATCGCGCATAACGTAGAGAAAGGACTACCGGATGGATAGCCCGCAGGGGTCCGAGATACATGCATAAAAAGCAGGCATGGCATAGCTCATGTATTTTGCGAGGGTGGCAGCTCGTGCCGGTTCTTGTGTAGCAGTATACAGGGGACAAGACATATACGGAGGGGTTGCGATGCGATGCGAGGATGAGCCGCCAGCTCGTGCAGTACAGTCGACCGTGGGGGCGCGCCTATGTAGATCATGCCTCCGTCGTCTTCTTGGTCCGCTTGACTGCACGCGTGTTCTCCCTGAGGTGTCGTAAAGCCGATCAGTATCCGCGCGTATCATGTCATCCAGGTGAGTCCAACACACCTGAAGCCATTCTTGAACCGCCTTGATACGGTCTTGAGGTAGCGCATGCGGCCAGTGCCAGTGGTCTTTCGGCGCTTGGCCTTCTGGCCCCACTCGTAAGACCGGAGCTTCGCGCTGGGGTAGCCGCACTGCGCGCACTCTGTCACGGAGCCAGTCAATCCAGGCGTTCCGAGCGATATTTCAAAGGGTGGCAACGGGGGAGGCGATGTGCAGACGGAGGACTGGGGACGGAAAACGCACCCTTGTGCTGCTTGTGGAAGGCACGGTTTCCACACCGTCTGCAGAGGGTGTGGGACTTGGTGTGCCGCTTACTGTAAATCGTAGGACATGATGAATTTTGAAGAAGGAGGGAGGAAAGGCATGGACGAACTCACCCGAAGGAGGTGGTACCTATGTACCATCAGACCAGAAATGCAAAGATCAGTCCCATCCTTCCAACATCCTCCGATCCGCCGTGCACGAACCTTTCGTCTGGGAAAAGAGTGGGTGCGATTAGTACAAACGGGTTTCGAGAGCGGGACAAGATAGCAGGCCAGGGGACAAACAGGCGCATGGAGGGTCATCCGAACATAGTCCATCCAATCCATCCCTTCAACCTCTCCATTTCACTCCGTTCAAATGCGTGGGTGCATCCTTCCGTCCTGTATGTCCTCCTGGTGTGCAGCATACGAGCATGGACTCACCATTGTGTCTTGAACTTGAGGGGGCCGGGTCGGATGTCTTGTGCAAAATCGCCTCTCCCTGGGAAGCCACTGTGATCGGTCCCACGTGGCTTAAGCGCCCACTCATCTGGGGCGGCCGAATCGTCCTCACTCAGCCACCACTCAGCACTGGCGATTCTTTCATTCCTGCCTCACGGTCTACGTTCGAACACCCAAAACCTCTCCGGTTTTCGATGTGACTTGGTATATATCCTATAATTATGATTTCCGCCAGCGACATCCATGTCTGTTCCTGTGGGGTATCCTTCCAGAGTCCAACGAAAAGACGTAACCCTAGAAATATGTCCTAGCGTACGTTTGACAGGTTTGTTTCGCGAACCACTCACTGGTGAATAGCTTCTACTATCACTTCAGGTCCTCATGTATCCAATGGTAAAGCTATCACAACTCGTTCCGGCTCCAGACACGCAGAAGACAGGCGAAGGGTCGTGCCCAGTGAAGTTATCACATCAAGATCTTTCAGCATCCCCCCTTTACCTGAGTCGTCGCGACCATAGGAATTGGAGACGAGCCACCGAAGGAACTCAACGTGCAATAAAATTCAAATGAGGGGTGAGGAGATTGGGGTTTCGGTATCATTCTCCATTTAACCACGGAGGCATGATGGCGCCATTGCGTTGTCGTTCACTCACTTGACCGACACGGGCAAGAACAGACAAGAACCCTTGTCTAGGGCCCGCCGCAGAAAGATCAGTAAATCCCCGCTATCGACGAAACCAGGGCTGCCCTGGCATCGCTTGGATGAGCTGTTCAGGCCTTTCCTTTGTTCTCGACCCTGGCGCCACGTCCCAAGCTGCGGTGTCAAGCATGGCGCGCCACTGAGCTTCAAAGTTCAGGCTTCAGGCGCGGCCATTGACGAACACCACGCAGTCGACAGTATTCTGGAGAGCTTCGGAATTGGAGCGCACATACGCGTTAAGTTAGCACGAAACGATCCCAATGTGGGTGCCATTCAGGTTGTGTCTCGTGGCGTATCTCGACGCGCCTGGATGTCGCCTACTTATCAACGACTGCTCAGTACTTGACCTTCGGCACTCTGGAAGTTTTTCCGCAGTCTACGTGGTGCCCCTTGGCTTGGTTAGCAGTCAGCGCTGGTTCAGTTCAGCACCAGGCCCGAGGAGCGCATCCTTCTGGCATCCTTCGATTCCAAACACCGCAGACTTAACGGTCTACGTAGGCATTATAACGGTACACAAAACATACCAGTTTCCATTTTGATAACTTAGTCCTCGCGGCGCCTGCGGTCCTCGCATTAAATCGTGTAAGTTAGTGTGTACCACAACCTTCTTGGGGTCTGGTTGCACTCATCGGCGTGTCAAACACTGGCCGCAATCCGCCTATCAGTCCTCAATCGGTATTCTGCAAGGACCGCAGGATGCAAGTAAGTAGGGTATACTTACTATAATATCCGCCCGGCAGTGGCGAACTCACGATGCCGAGAACCCCGACTCGCGAACCCCCATCCGTCCACCTTCAGGTGCTGTGTATATGCGAGTGACTTTAATGGTACCGCGTTTATACCGAACCTGGAGACGCGTCCTCTGACTGTTAAATGAGTCATGACCATGCAAAGTCGACGTGGCGGATGATCACGGGTGCTGGGTCTCGCAGTGGCTTGATCTGCTCCCTTCCGTTTCTCCTTGCCTGGACGTGAGGCGGACGTGGCATCCTCACGTATCATATAACAGGGACGAAGAAAGATACGAAGCTGAGTCTACCGTTACTTATCTACTGACTTATCCGACTCGTGGTTGTCGATATCTATGTCCGTCGGCGGACGGGGACAGAGTGGTCGAAGGAAGCGCTTGAAAGAGCGAACGCGCCGATCTACGCACTCGCTGGCGCCGGAAGTTGCTTCCATGGTGTCGGGTCGCCAGGGTCTGGACTCGCATGTGGGCGGTCGCACGGCTTTCGTCATGATGTGGGGAAAATGGAGGAATTTCGGGCAGCCTCCCAGCGTGCGACGCTTGTCCTGAATCCGGAAGCAGATCTTTCACAGCGCTGCGAGCCATTCTTGCACAGCGCGAGAGCTGTGCTACCGAGCTGCCTGGCTTTCCACCATTTTATATAATTATTGTGGGCCAACAATTGCAGGGGAGAGTCATTGCGGGTGTGCGGTTAGCAGAGGATGAGAGGATGGGTGGGGCCAGTACTTACTCGGGGAGCGGATGTATGTACAAGCGAGGAACGTGGCGGAGATGAGATCTGTCACAGCTGAGGGTGGCCCACGCTTCCCAGTCGGAGCTTACACACTTGGGACCCCTCCGTCCCTGTCACGAGCACACTGCGCAGATCCATATTGCACGGCAAACAAGCAGGGACCGACCCAGAGGGCTGCAGACAGATATCTGGCTGGGGCTACGGTGCGCAGGGTGGTGTTGGGTTGGTGGGAGACGGGATATCGGGCACGCAACATGAAAGCAAGGTTAACGCCCGAGGATAAGATAGCGGGATAAGAGGGAAGGGAATCTCGGTGATAGACGCTGGACGAGCGTGGGCCAAATGGAGAGGCGGTGATTGGACGGCGGGTCTGGATTGCGCGTTATCAGCCTTTTTATCAAGACTCGTCCCGCTCCTGACTTTTTGCCTCTGCACCTTCATCGCTCCCCGACCGCCGAGCCTCCATATCTCCTCCTCGCCATCATCGTCGTCTTTGTCCCCTCCGTCCGGACAGCCCTTTTGACGACGCTCTCTGGTTTAACTTCCCCTCACGTTCACGGCTTCCATACTCAAGTTCGGCCCTGACTAATCGCTTCTCCGCAACAATACTCTCACTTAATCTCTTCCTTTATAATGGCTCCGGTCGTCCTTGAATCCCCCGTGGTGAACATGCACAATAGTGCACTCTCGTCTATGTCTAGGGTACAGTTCAACGGCCATATACACACCCCTCCTGCCTCCGATCACTCCAGGAACGACGAGGACGCCTCGCCAGTCATCGCTCCCGCTCCTCTCCCGACCACACAAGGTCGGAATACCAATTCCCCATTTCCCCTTGACCCGGCCTTGAAGGAGCGCGTTGGTGACAACGGCGATTCCGCCACAGACCAGAACAATCTACCCGCTAACTCCGAGTTGGCGTGCACCAACTGCGGGACTGTCACAACCCCTCAGTGGAGGCGTGGCGACGACGGCAAATCAATCTGTAATGCTTGCGGTGAGCGTCATTCTATCTCATCCTTGACTCGACGCATATGCGCCGCGACTATCTCGGCTTGCCGCTTTCATCTCCTGCAGCCCCGCGAACATGATGATTACTCTCCTGCGCCACGTGTCCGACGCGTTCGTTCGTGGTCTCGGAGGTAATGATATCGATACCTCGCTGCATCTATGTGACGAGCGCATGTTCCTGTCCTGGCCTTGAGGACGCCGTCCCTTGTTCGTCCAAGCCGCGTTGCTGCATGCTATCACGGAGCGCATACTGCTAGGGGGCTGTAATATCACGAGTTTGGGGCTTGCACTCGCGCTTTCATCTTGGCCCATTCCCTCTGGACAATCCAACCTATGATGGGCCTGCAGTCCTGCTCATGTCCCTTCTCTCGCCCTGATAATATTGTCGTGCCGCTCCTCCCATCGCCTCGTTGACTTATCACCCCTTCCCCAGGTCTGTACTACAGGACGAAGCACGTTCCTCGTCCTCTCTCTCTTGGTCGCACATCGACGCACCAGTCGGCCACCCACCCCAACGCCAAGCAGTCCGTCCCGCCCAGCCCTTTCCAATCCCAAGCACAGGCTCAGGCACAAAGTCAAGACCGTCGGACATCTTCCCCTCCCACAATGCCGACTCCCGCTGCTTCGCCCGCCCTTCATCAGACCAAGAACCAGTCGGCCGAAGCGTCTCGAGCAGCCCAGAAGCACCCGGGCGGCACTTGCCCGGGCGACGGTCGTTGCGACGGCACTGGAGGCACGTCCGCTTGCAATGGATGTCCCACTTATAACAACGCTATCCAAGCAGGCGCGATCGAGCCCGCGAATGGGCAGGCTTCAACGCAGAAGGTGGATCCAGTTGCAGGCGGCCCCGAGCAGGGTGGTGCGGAGACCTCCGGTGCCGAGTCGTCACCGGTTATCAGTTCCCAGACTCCTGGTGGCGGCAACAATCGGTCGCGGGTGCGAAGCCAAGTCGGGGCACTGAGTTGTGCGAACTGTGGGACCAGCACGACCCCGCTGTGGAGGCGAGACGATGTGGGGAACAATATCTGCAATGCCTGTGGTACGTGCCTGCAGTCTAGTCCGTCTTACCCTTTGTCCAAATCTGCCATTGGTGTGGCCTACCCTCAACACGGAGAGGGCGGGTCTGGCGTGGTGTCCTTGGTCGCCGTGTCGTTGCCTGGGCGTCTGTCCTGAGGAGACGAGATGTGATGTGTCGTCGTTTATCAAGCGGATGACATCTTATCAGATAAGACCCGCGCCGCCGATCTCCGATTGGTTGGGATTTACGGTCATATATCTTTTCGTGAGTGCCCCGCGACAGCGTTAGCGGTTGTCTGAGGACCCGAAGGGACGGTCGTGGGCGTGGCTATGATACCTTTTCCTGGCGCGATGGTATTGGACGCGATGAATTTGCAGTCGGAAAGTCTCTCGTCGTCGTTGAACTCCCGCTGACGCTTTGTTTTCCCTCCACTTTCCTTCCCCACCTGGCACACCATAGGACTCTATTTCAAGCTTCACGGCACTCATCGTCCAAATTCAATGAAGAAGACCGTCATTAAGAGGAGGAAACGTGTCCCTGCAGCCGCTGGCGCCCCCAGCTCTCCCACACCGCAAGATCGCATGACTGACCAAGCTGCGGCTGAAGTGCTTGCCAGCGTTGGACGCGCATTACCTTCTGGATCTGCGGGTGCACAGACGGAGAGCGAGGAGGAGCAGCCGAAGAAACGACAGCGTCGTCCTCGTACGTCCAAGGCGCGCGATAAGGACGCGGAGGGCACGGAGGTGGACGAGGAAGAGGATGAGGGCAAGCCCCGCAAGGCGCGTCGGACGGCGGGCGGACGCGCTGCCCGCGCATCTCGGGAGGGCAGCAACGTCGCGCAGGCCGGCCAGTGGGGCGAGACGATGATGCAGGGCTTGGGCGAGCCGTCAGGCAGCCAGCACATACAGCAACAAGACCTTGACCGCTACGGCCCCGGTGCTCCCCGTGGCAACCCCTTCCCGCCTCACGCGAGCCAGACACTCCCCGGGCTGATCGCCACACTTGGCCCCGAAGTGCTGACAAGTCTGATGAACACGCAGTACGTTGGCGTCCCTCCCCCTCCGCCTAGCAGCTATGTCCGCTCCGGCTCCGCTCAGGGCAACATGGGCGGCCCAGGTGTCCCGAGCAGGACGCACTCGCCTGTCCAGCACTCGATGAACGCTCCGCCGCCCGGGGCGCCCTACGGCATCCCCCCTCCACTCCACGTCCCCCCACACGCACCGTCTCCGTTCGCCCACGTCGGCCCGTCGTTCTACCACAGTGGTGCGCACATGCTCCCGCCCCAGGTGATCGAGGGCGTGCCGACTCTTGCAGACCTCGACCACCACTACCGCGCGCTCGCGGAGGAGAGGAAACGGCTTGAGGAGATGCTGGAGCGGACGGACAGGATGATGGCGGACGTGAAGCGCGGCATGGACGAGATGCGCGGGGCTGGGGCGGAGGACGGTTCACAGCCATCGACCTCGCAGCAGCAGCAGTCTCAGGGTGAGGCCTCGTCCGTCCCCGCTCCGGCCGCGGTGCCGGCGGTACCACTGGCGAGGCAGGAGAAGGGGAACAAGGAAGGCGCGACGGTGTGGCACGTCGCCCCACCCGCCCCGCAGCCCGCGCGCGAGTGAGCGACGGGTGGAGACGTGTGGACTTGGCCAATGGCTCCGTGCTCCCTGAGCGACTTCGACGAACTCGCGAAGTCAGTATATGTCGCAAAATGTGCATATTTCCTCCCCTCATCTGCTCACTTCCTTTTCCCTCCCCTCTGTCCTGTTGTCTCTCGACTGCTGGGTTCTCTCCCCTTAGGTCGTGTTTCTCTTGCACCAGCTCGACTCGTTACTGGTCGATTGGTCGGACATTTGGCATTTGACGGTATTGTATAGGCTTCACCTTGCGCCTGGAACTCGTATTATGCTTTATGCGTGTATGTATATGGCCCTCGCTGGCCGGTAGTGTAGAGCACTTTATTATATGTGTTTACTTAGGGCTGTATCTGCGGTCAATGCACCACTCTCCCATGTCGTGCTCAGCTGACGGGTTCGGACGCGTTCGACTTCTGGCGGGGGTTGTAAAGTTGTTCGTTTGGAAGGAGCTCGGGCGCTCTGGGCTCGAGAACAAGCTCTCGGTGGGGAAGAGCGACGGGCGGCTGGATAAGATTTGAATGGGCGATGGGACGCACGTGAAAGCGGTCGCGTGGTGTTGGTGGAATTCATGTGCTTCCTGGATCCCCAACGGGCTGCTCGTCCTCTCGTCTCTCTCCCGCTTTCCAATCCCCTCCGACCAGCCCTCTGCCCCCCTCCACCGTCCCCGACACCCCCCAATGGCCCTCGCAGACCAGGACGAGTCCGTGCGCATCGCCGTTCGCGCCCTCGGCGACATGCGCAACAGCACACAGCACACCACCTCGCCCGCGACATGTACGTGCTCCGTTTACACTTTTCCAGTCCCAACCCCAACGGATTCGTATTGATCTCACCCCCGCCAATCTGCGCTCCTCTTCCGCGCTGCAGCGTTCCAGACTACCCCCGCGCTCTCGATTACGTCCGCATCGTCCTCGCCTTCCCTGCCCTCGCCATCCTTGATCGAAGAAGAGTTGCGCGAAGATGAGCTCGAGGAGCGCAGGAGACTCATCGCTGCCGCCGCCTCGTCGTCGTCAGAGAGCCCGCGTGCCGAGGGCGAGGACTCGTGGAAGACGCTTTCGCGCGTGCAGAACATTCCGCTCGTGAACAGCGCGCTCCGCGCGTACGAACAGAGCAAGGCGAGCTCCAGGGTTGTCAAGGTGCGTCGTCGCCCGCTTTTTCCATCCATGCCTCCTTTCGTCGTCTGTGGACGGCTGACGGTCACTTTTTTCTCTCTCTTCGCATTCTGCAGTATGGCGCGGAGATGATGGAGTCATCGGTGAAGACCATTTCGCGACCAGTGATCGACCGCTTGCCCGTCGGGCAAATCGACGACTTCGCGAGCAGGCAGTTGGATAGGGTGAGTGCTCTATCTGTTCTAAAGACCCTTGTCTTCCGTTCCTCTGGCCTGTTTGCCCCGATGCCACTTCCCCCTCTTTTCACACGTCCTGCTCCACCATTGCATACAGTATCCCTATCATTATCTTGGCCAGTGGCAGCAGCAGCCATTTGGATGCCTATTGTGCCAGCCTCGCGCACGGCGTGAGGTTTAGGACCTCCCCACCTCCAACCAAAGATCATCCACAGGGGAGCGTCATGACGTCTGGGCGTCGTCAAAGCTCGACGCGGGGTATGCCCGTGGCAGGTTTTTCCCCACAGCGCTATCTACGGTGCCTGCTGCCGCTTCGATCATGTCGGTGAACAAATAGGGGGGTTGATCGCGCCTTTGCCCCAGACGGTCCAATGGGATTGCCGCAACGCGCATCATCTAGTTTGGGACTCTACTAACCGAACACTCTCTCCCAGTTAAACAGCTATACAAGGCGAACATCCAGTAGCGACCGCTCTCGAAGCGACTCTGCAGACAGTCGAGATCCAAGGAGACCCTGGGAGTCAAGAGATGTATCAATGACAAGGAGTCCATCCAGGGAGAGTTGGTCAAGAGAGGATGAAACGAGGTCAAGAGAATGTGGGTCAACGTTGCATGGTTTTTGCATCTGTTGTATGCTAACGCGGTGAATGCTCGCGTAGCAACGTCCATACCTTCACCCCTCAGTGCCATTCCTGACAGCCGCACGCCTACACCACACTCCTCCACAAGTTCGCAGCCTGAGCGACCCACACTTCCACCTGCGTCCACTTTGACGCAACATGCCGACGCACAAGAAAACCAACAGGTGGCGCAGCGTAGTCGATGGCAGGCCGTCTTCCTTGAAGCTGGGGGTATCAGCGCCGCTTTCAGTGAGGAGAGCATGAGGCGGCTCAAGTACTGTCTGCAATGGCTCCAGGTTGGTGTTCCACACATTTCCTCAGTCAAATTTGGGATTTCATGTTCTGCACTTCATACAGTACGCTACGGCGCAGATCGACGCTCAGATCCTTGTCCTCCGAAACTTCATCGCCTCCCTCCAGCCCAACGGCACCCTATCACACGGTGTCCCCATCTCACCCCAGCACCTACTCACACTGCAGACAGCGAAGCGCGACGTTTTGGATACTATCCGACAGGTCGTGGACGTCGTCAGCCGGTATGCCGGCGGTGCACTCCCCGAACCAGCACGATCCCGCGTTCGCTCATTCATCCTCTGTTTGCCGCGGAAATGGGCGGCGGCCTCGGGGGCGAGTATGGACAGTGCCCCCCAAGATCGCCCAGGGCATGACGCACGCGGAGAGAGCACCTCGACTTCATCTGGCTCCGGCAGGTCCAGGCATCGTGGTACTGCACCATACAGCTATGGACCAGGCGACGCCGGCCCTTCACCGCGGTCGCGCCCCGCGTCCCGTGCGACGTCGCCGGCCCGTGGACCGAGTCGTGGACATTCAAGACAGGCGAGTGCTGCTCCGGGTGGGGGAGCCCCTCCGACGGTCGATGGCGCCACCCGGGCCGCGCAGAAACTGCTCACTCTCGCGACGGAGAGCTTGGATATGCTCCGTGGCGTGACTGGCGTGTTCAGAGACAGCTTGGACCGTGCTGATATGTGAGTCCATCTGCATCTGTGACCTATCTGTAATCGCGGTGACTGACGAGGATGCTCTCCTTAGCTGGGTCGAGCGTTTGCGCGTCGTCGGCCTACAGCGCGGACAGAATGGGAACGTCGAAGGCGACGGCGATACCGATATGCTTAACGCTCACCTTCCACCATTGCTCCCCCGCGACTCGCGGGGAGGACACACTCCTTCATCTCCCCTCTCACCCTATCCCCCTCTTAGCCCAACATCTCCTGGGTCCGGATACAGTACCCCGTTCTACGGCATCCCTCGTTCGTCTAGTACCGGCTCCCTCAACGGTCTTACATTCCCTGGTCCACTAAGCATGGTCCCGCCTTACGATGCCTCGTCGCCTGCCGGAACTGCAGTGGCAAGCTTCGACAAGCTCTCGCTGTCTTCGAACCACTCTGAGGCAGGTTCGCGGCTCGCGACGCCGAAGAGCGCGATGCTGGGCCTCCCCCCGGAGGGCGACTCCGGGGGTGGCGGTCGTGGCGAGAAGCGGCGGAGTGAGAGTGACGAGGGGGATCCCGCCGTCGTTGCGGCGACCGCCTTGGCCGGCATGGCTGGCTCGGGCTCGGGCGGGCTGCCTGCGAAGCGCATAAAGCAGGAGGAGCACGAGGTGGGGATGGAGGTCGACTAGCGACAGGCTGGTGCGGGGGTAGGGAAGGCGCGGAATACGTTTCCCGGGGATGTGGGGGATATATGGTCAGTGGGTGGTGGCGGCGGGGTATGTCCGACGGGGCGTTCCGTTGGGTTCCGATGTCGGCATTTCTACTTTTTCCCTCGCCCCCTCTCCTCCATGGAGGTATGCTACCCTCTCCACCTTGGTTATCCGATCGTTCGCCTTTCATGTCGGTGGTCGATAATGATGTCGGTCTCCAACGGAAGGCGTCGTGTGCCATTCACAAGTGCAGCTTGTTTTCGTTTTGTATGGATGGTTCGCCCCTCCTACTCTCCCTCGCTCCTTTCCGTTTGGTTTTTCGCCTGTATTTATGTAATAGTACTTTTTCGTCCCTCGTTCTTTGATGTTTCTTATCTTCCGATATGGCACAAACCGTCTCCGACGACACCTCTACCTGCGTACCTACCTGTATACTGCAGGGCGTCCGCTCTAACAGTTTTCGGGCACTTGGATCCCGATCCTTCATCACTCCCCCTCCTCGCCCAGCTGTGCGTGGAACCCTGCGGCTCTTCCCTTTCATTCCGCACCCGAGTTCCTCCGGTAGATATCCTCCCTCACGCTCTCTCCGCTCTCTCCGATTCGCTTCGAACGTTACTAAATTCTAAGTACTGTATCTCGAGTCTGTCATCCATATCTATTGTACGGATTTCAGCGGCACTCACTCTGACACTATTTCTTCCGAAGTAGCTGACTAGTATTGGTAGTATTCGGAGTGTACGTACACGGACGAACCGCAATGTAATATATGTGTAGTCTGTATAGCTGGTAGCGATTTCCGCTTTTGTTCCCCCCACATTCTCTATCAGGATAGCGAAGATCCCTCCTCGTATTTGAATTCCGAGGACAGCGTCCTCGGTAGCCGTGGACACTGCACAGTGCCGTTCGCGACTGAAGGGCAAGTGCTAACCGCTAGCGCTCATAAACCAAGATAGAAGCGCATGCAGTGGCGTCGGCGCTATATCTACCTATAACACGTCGCATACTCAGGCCCTGGTGAGCACACCGGATCTTGTACTGAGATGTTTGCTGGCCTCAGGTACTAAGCACCACAGCAAAGGCTTCAGTTTAAGGACTCAAGGACTAATGTAATCCTTCAAGTTGTGTGTCGGCGATCCTCGAAAATCCGAGTAACACGACGGATACTTACCGTGTATCCCCTGGGCAACAATGCACACTTCGTCTGCAGATATAAAGTGCACATAGGCACGTTTGCTCCACAGTATAGCAATGGTAAGTGGCATTCCACGATTTGTCCCTCGAGAGCCTGTTGGAAGAGGGTGCGGTGCTCAGGCTGCAGGTGCCGCGCAAATTCGCAAACGAGCTGACCGAGCCATTATTTCTTTCGTGGTCGACAACACGGAAGCAATGCGACCATGGCTTGCATCCATAACTCAACTCCGATTCTTGGAGCAATTCGCCTTCCCATTATAAAGGACAATGACACGGTGCTGCTGGAGAGACTGGGTTCAGTCCGGAGGGGACGGTACATCCTGCCCAACCTGGCGGGTCGCCTTCCGAACATCCGCGTTCTCAGCCTTAGAGATGTGATGTTTGGAAACTCCGCTGTAGGTCCCTCATCGTTTTCTCGAATGCTTCAGCGAACCGACATAGTTGACCTCCCCTAATGAATCCATACGATACTTACACGGATCTAGTCACCCCAGGTTTGTGTGTGATAGCTCTATCGTCGGGTAACGATGTGGATTGCTGCGTGGACCCGTTAATGGCCATGCCAGATACGAGTCTCGCGAACAATAGGGAAAGAGAACAGCATATAAACGACTATGTACCGATACATGTCATATGTTGGGCCTACGTTGGATATATTGTACGCGACTACCTACTCTATTCTTGATGCATCGATGTTCTCATAGGGGCTATAAATGTAGATGTAGTGGGCAAGTGTCCCAACTTAGATACGAATTTGGCACATAACTCCGGTAACCACTTCGGTAAACCAAACCTACCCTTCGATATTGCTTCAACGCCGACCATCGCGCTCGATCATGGTGTCAATGATTGCACACTCGGCGTGCCAGGCACATCGCTTTCTGCGGTGGACGACGTCTGCACAGGTCGTCGTTTGCGCGGCTTCTCTTCATGTCTCTGCGGCTGGCGTTGCTGAGCTTGCTCTTGTGGACTGCCCTGACGCTCCTTAGGGCCTTGGCTCGATTTTTTGGCCTGAGCAGCAGGCTTCTCGCGAGACTGCTTCGGCGCGCTGTCGTTACGTGCGCCTTTTCCGCCTTTCTGTGACTGCTGCGCCCGGCCGTCGCTACTAGGAGCGGAACCTTTGCCCTTTTGACCCCCCTTGGGCTTCTTCGGCGTTCTCTGCACGGCCGGGAGGAGTGCGGTCGTGGCAGCCTGTTCTTGCTTCAGCCGCTCCTCCTCAGCGGCCCACCAGCGGAGGAAGTCCTCCTCGACCTGGCGTGCGCGCTCCTCTTCCTGGATCTCTACTAAGGAGCGCTTGTCCTGGTGGACCGGGGCATCCTGCTGTGCTTGTGAGAGCTGAATGGCCGCGAAAGACACAGCAGGACGTGGGGACGGGGATTG
Organism: Ganoderma multipileum BCRC 37180; assembly: GCA_000338015.2. Classification (NCBI taxonomy): domain Eukaryota; kingdom Fungi; phylum Basidiomycota; class Agaricomycetes; order Polyporales; family Polyporaceae; genus Ganoderma; species Ganoderma multipileum. The sequence goes on along the minus strand of BACB01005399.1, from coordinate 196,515 downwards.
GACGACCGGTTGAACTGGCCGTACGGGCGGTGGAGTCCAGACATTGCCACTTCTATGACATGGCCTCATCGTGAGCGAGGACTAGGAGTACCAAAACGATGTGACCACTTACGAGACGCGACGAATAGATGAACTCGCTGGAGAGGCGTGCTTAGTCGGCGTGAAGACGGGTCCCAAGCCTGGTGCTGAAGGTTTTCGTGGTGTGGTCGGCTGCGACCGAGTAGTCGGAGGCCCGCTTGCTGCAGTCGACGAACTGGCAGCGGACGGTACACCTGAAGGTTGAACCCGAGCTTCCTTGCTTGGCGTGCTAGGTACAGGGGGTGCTGCTGGTGACCCGCTCACTGACGTGCCGACAACCGGCTGAGAAACCCTCCACGACGAACTGGACGGGACGCGGGCAACCTGCCCACTCTCACTCTTAGCCAGTGACTCCATGAAGGGGCGAGATGACAGGCTGCGCGGAGCTTCCGACGGTCTAGCAGGCGCCACCGCTGGGGACCGCAGAATGGCAGACTTGGCATCGGACGCTTCCGCCATGATCGTCTTCATGTCGGCCTTTGGCGCAGAGGTGATGGTCTTCCACCCAGGAGCGGGGCGACCAGGAGAGTCGCTTCCACTCGGAACGCGCGGAGGCATCCCTGGTGCAGAAACGCTGGCCGGCGTGGGCATCGTCGGGGTCTCCATCTCGTCCATCATGAACATTTCGTCGTCTGGAATACCGGTCGTGACGGGCCTGTTGCTGAACGTCGGACGCAGCATCGGGCTATTGGGCGCAGACGCGTCCGACCGCTTAATGGTCCTCTTGCTCGGACCTGGCGGAGACAGCTTCGGCGAGTCCCTGAACGCCCCCGCACGGGACGTCGGCACGATGGGTTGCGGTATGTCCTGAAGGGCGAGCCATTCGCCCCATGCCTCCATGGCCTTGTCAACGATGCGGCTGGAGCGCGAAAGGGGATACTTCTTGGCTTGCGCCGAGCGAACGAATGTGGAGAGCTGTTTGACGAGGTCTGACGGGAGATCTTCGAGCATACGGCTCCCAAGAAAGACCTCCATGTTGACCGCGATGTACTCATGGACGAGTCGGACGAGTGCCGTCGCGTGGTAATGCGTTGCATCCGCCAGGACGGAGCAGACATTGTTGATCCACACGCGCTTCATAATCACCCACGAGCAGATCAGCATCAGGCGGTCGACATGCAGCTCGTTCTATAGGCCAACTGTCAGACACCCTTCACACAAGAATCAACATGGCACCACTACCCACCGCGACAGCTATGACGTCAAACACATAGTCAATCAGCTCGTCGACCGAGCGGACATTCTCGATAACGTCGAAGATCTCTCTGTCCCCTCCGGTGCAGATGAACTTGAGTACCGGCTCTACGGCACGCCACTTCATGTGTTTGAGGTTCACGATGATGGTGCCCTCGGGGGTCCAGCGATTTACGGTCCAGTCCTTGTCGTCGAAGAACGCAGCGAAAAACGGCGAGCGCGCTCGTAAGATGACGGAGTGGCAGTATACCTCTCGCTCCGCAAGCTGCAGAACGACGTCGGGCACGAAAGGGCGCCGTAGACGAACACCAACGCTCTCCGACTGGTTCTTGGAGAACAGGTTTCGGAGATCCTCTGACAAGACGGGCTTCGGAGTTCGCTTGACAGGCGCATCCAGGACGTCCGAGAGTGCGCTGAGTCCAAGGAGAGATGCAAGTGCCTGCAGCTCAGACTTCAACTGGGCCGGTTTGGCCTTCAGCTGCTCGAGCTGTCGCTGAACGGCATGCGAGACGCGGTGATCCCAGACCGCGAGTAGCTCGTCGGAGTATAGGTAAGCCAGGAGGATGAGAACGGTGAGGGGGTGACAGCCAACGACTGTGACCCTCCCGAGCTTCTGACTAGCTCCTTTCGCGGCATGCCCTTGAACGGCAACGCTCGACTTGGTATCACGAACGGTCTTTGCCTCAGATAGGACCTGATTGAGAACCGACGACCGTGCCGCGAGGATAACCCGATGAGCAGGAAGGTCGATGCCTTTAGATTGCACATGAACGACAAGGTCCGCGTCGTAAGGCAGGTTGTTCAGGTCAAGGCCGCTGGTGCCGTCTACGCCCTTCCGTGCTTCCTTCAACCGCAGAATGACGGAAGCGAGGGCCTTCAACTGCTTGATGTCGCTCTGTACGGCGGCATCCTCTTCCTCCTCGTCTGATCCCTGGTCAAGGTCCATCGAAGGGTTGAGAGGCGCTCCAGATGCATCGTACAGCGTCCCTATCGGGTGCTCTTCGGGTGCAATGAGTTTCGATACTGGCTGGACTGTTGACAGGTCCTGCGAAAGCCGATTGCCGACCACTTGAACTTCTTCGGCGTGCCAGTCTGAGCGCAGCGCCGCGAAGGCGCCAGTAGCGTTAGCGCAGACCTGCGTGATGCGTTGGATGTATGGGATGCGTTGGAACTTGAAGGTTTTGGCCGATGATCCCTGGCCGGCTTTAAGGTTCCGTGAGCGCACGAAGACGTGGCCGGACTCCGTGCAAACGACGATAGATCCATCGACTCCGAGGGCAACGTCCTTCAACAGACTTAATAAGGGGCAGGAAGACGAGAGGTGTACGGGGTATACACACCCTAACGGCGCTGAACTGCTTCCTCAGTGCCCAAACGCGTTGCGGCTGGACATTGAAGCGCGACTTGCTGGAACTGGCACCACCATCTGGCGGGGAAGGGAGAGCGAAGGTAAAAAGTTCCCCACTCGACGAAAGGGCGGCAAAAGTGTCCTCGCAGCTGGTAATTTTGTCGATGCTGGCACTGTTCCTATTCGCTGCCTGTGGTGGACGATAGGCGACGAACTCGGATGGGAACGAATATGCCGGGAAGCTTTCCGGCGCGGTCAGAACGGGGGTTGCATAGACAGAATTAGAGACGCTCACTTGACTTTGAAGTAGCCGTCGTTCCACAGGCAGATGACTTCTTGGCTCTCTAGCAGACATGCCAAGGCAGAATCCTGGGCGACATTAGGTTGATGCAAACTCGAAACGACAGCATGCTTACCGTGATAGAAACAGAAAGCACAGGCTTGTTGACCTTCGTAACCACTCGAGGCGCACCCTGGACCGGCTGTGCTGCTCTGTCATATCCTTGTGTTTAGGGTCAATATATGCGCATCTATGTACTGTGTAAAATCCAACTCACCAAGCTGGCCGTTGTTGGTTCCCCAAGTGAAGACTTCGTCGCGGGTCCAGCAAGCTGAAGCAGTCTTGCATGCCGCAACGCCCCGGACGGTTTGGCTTCGAATCGCTCCGGCCACTTTCCGAGGGGTTGACTGAATAGGTTCTTCGGCACGACCACCGGTTGCTGTTTCCACGACGTAACCAAGCTGGGCGAATCGATTTAGGCCCCAGCTATGGACCTCGCCGTTCTTGGTGAGAATGAGGGTGTGGTCTTGTCCCACAGCCACGGATTCTACCACGAGGTTGAAACCAGGTAGAGGGATAGGTGCATACTGGGTGTGTTGCCCTGGTCCCAGACTGAACGTTCCAGGTTTAGGAAAACAATTCCAGTGTTATGAAGGACGGATGAACTCACCGACCACCGCTACCAAAACCACACACGCGCAGGTTTCCACGAGGTTCGTCCGTTACGATGACCGTGTGCAGTCGCGACATGGCGATCTGTCGAACGCGAATGGGTGTGAAGCGAGCGTCGAGGCTCTCCGTCTCCGGAACGGCCGATACGCGCAATGAAACCAACTCCGGTACGGCTCTATCGTCTCCGTCCCCGACTCCGAGCGCGGCATTCCTGTTAGATCCCCAGGTATAGAGCTCCTGACCCCGCGTGGTGAAATGGTCTGGTACTGTTCCTTCAACCGTGGAGTTATACAGATCGAACGGGGTGTATCCCTCGACATCCCGGAGAGTCGTATCGATATCCGGCCGCTGAAGCAAGAGCTGCGCTGTCGCAATGTTGCCATTATACAGCGCGCGATGCAAAGGCGTCCAATGGCTCTCCACGTCGACGACGTTGACATTGATCGTAGGGTGCGCGAGAAGCAGGCGGATGAACTCCGGGGCGGACGCATCCTGGGACGCGGCGGCGAGGTGGAGGACAGTCCTCCCGAGGTGATCTCGCGCGTTGACATCAACAGATGGCACAGAGCTCAACGGGCTGGGGCGCGACCAGGACTTGCCTCCGCTAGTGCTGAGGCCGCCAGAGTCGCGGTGCTGACTCCGGCTGGGGTCCAGCAGGCGCTGGAAGGCCTGCTGGTTGCGTAGGTTGAAGTAGGCATGGAGAGCGGTCATGCAGTGGGGGACTGTGGCGAACAGCGACCGGGAGTCCTGTTGACTCCCTTACCGGCCGGGCTGTTCGTCGGGCGTTGCGCGCGAGCGGGGAGCGCAACGATAAGCCTGAGATTGCAGCGGGCAGAAGCTTGCAGGCGGTCGAAGAGCGAAGCGAGTCGTCCAAAGGCTCACAAGCGGGTGTAGGGTGAAAAGCGAAGAGAAATAAGTTAGGTCTGAAGGCACTGCACGCAGGGAGTAGGGGAGCGTCGAGGGCGAAGTCAAGCCACTTCAAGTTCCCGCCGTCGGTGCCGTCTCAAAATCCGGAATCGGACACGTGTGCCCGCTGGCCGGGTAAGCGCCCACAAATGGTCGCGATAACGAACGTTCCCTTACGCCCTTCCTCATCCATCCACGGCTGAACACGTTCCATGGTCATGAAAGACGTACTCTCCGGCCCAAGAACGAGCTTCACCATTCCATACATGTCGAAGTCCGTTTTAATGCCCGTTTCAGGTGTCGCCAACGATCAGGAGGGCATGAAATTGCGTCTATAAATCGAGGGAGGTCTACAACTCGGAGCTCCGTCGCACTAATGTTACAAAGAAGGTCCCAGGTAGTATCCGGTTTCCTGGATTACATCGGGATGTTCGTCAACAACCTGCAAATAGATCAGGAATATCTGCCTAGACACATACCTGAGGAACCAAAGATTAGCACACAGCAGGTATGCTTCGTCAACGGGGACGATAAACTTTGGCTTTCGTCCTGCTGAGGCCACATGCTTCTTGAATGCTCTGTCTCACGTCGTCGATTCCCAAGTGAGGATGGTTGTGTGCGGAAGTCAGGATGGGAGGCAGACATGTTGGTGCGGTCTCGAAGATATCTCTTTGCATCTTCTTGATGGTGGCGAGGAGTTCTCCTGTACGCAGCGCGTCCGTCTTGGTGATGATGGCCTGCAGGGTCCAACCTACCCCACCCGATGCCTGGCACTGCTCATCGAGGGAGTGAAGCATCATTCGGTCAACTTCATTCAGGCCGTGTTTGGCATTGAAAAGGACGAATACTCGACGAAGCCTGTAGGAGAGGAGCATCAGTCATCATACAGGGCGACTAACAAACTGCTTCGCCCACTCTTTTCGGTTCTGAACGTAATGATCGAAAAGCTCACCCCATTCCCGACGGCCACGCGCACCATACCCTGGTGCGTCGACAAGAATGAGGTAGCCAGGTGGCGGACCTACCCGGTAGAAATTTAACGTCTGGGTTCGTCCCTATAAAGCAATGCATCAGTCAAAACTGAACCTCGAATACCCGGGAATGGTACTTGCGGCGGTCTTGCTAGTATGCAGCAAACTTCGTCGTCCTAGCACAGCGTTTAGAAGTGTTGACTTGCCAACATTGGCACGGCCTATCCTGTTGTATGAGACACGTATATCCACCGAGCGCACGGGGAAGAACACGGATGCTCACCCGTGACGATCACCTGAACTGGAATATTAGTTCAGAATACCTGCGATTAAACGTGAGCACTTACCTCCGGTAGACCATGCAAGTTGGGTATGGACTGGTGAGTGGCAGCCGCTGCCAGGAACTCTGCAGACCCCGGGTCTGCAAAGACTTGGCTCAGCACATTTGATGACATATATCGTCTTGAGCTAGCAAAGACGTTATATGCTACTGTAGACCCTGTTCTGAGGCTGCGAGTCATGGCTCCAGTTTCACAGCTTACTTGCAGCTTACTGTCCAGCGCACTGGAAGTCCAGAAAGAAGATGGCGTGCGCCGCGGCAGACCAACCCGAACAGGCGCCCACGCTACAATTCGGCGTCTCGCATTCACGGTCGAGACAGAGGGAGATATAACAGTATGCATCAAGATCGATCGGAACTGGGTTTCATCTTTAACCACACACACAAGCGCATCCCCATCCAACTCTATATGAACTAATAAAATGCTCGCCTACCAATACAACTTCTAAATACCAGGGTATCCAACAAACACCAACCACTAAAATATGTTCACCGACGCACCATTAGAATGGAACAGACGACGATGGCACAGAAGAGCACAACACCGCTCCGAGCCAGCTACCAATCACTCTTCATGAAAACCGCCCATGGCGCGTACTGCCTCGACGAGACGCTTGTATTCCCGCAAAAGCTCTCCGACTTCCGATACTTTGATGTCGTCTTCGGTGCAAGTCAGGAAGCGATTGTTAGGAGGCGAAATGCGAATGGCGACAGGTGACTGCGCCCTGGATGATGTAGGCGATTCAAGCTGCCTGCTCGCGCCGGGTGGCAATAGAGACGATCGACGGGAGCTCGGGGGCGACGTCTACCAAAACGCCAGTTAACAGCTGCAGAAACGCAGGCACGCAGACCACCCACCTTAGCTGCCGCATCCCCACTTCCACCTTGGCCGTGCGACAACCTCGACAAGCCAGGCACGCTCGCGAGCCGATCCGCGAGGCTCTTTCGCGCCCCCGCCGTGGTCTTCCGCTTCCGCGCCTGCCGGCTCCGCTGGCTCATCATGCTTTCGAAGCTGCGTATGCTCCTCGTGTCATGCCCCTCTTCCTCCTCGTCCTCCTCACCTTCTTCGTCCTCCTCATCCTCTTCGTCCTCCGAAGCCGACTGCTCGTCCGGTCGTATAGATCGGCTCGACCCCGGGCGCGACGGCACGTCGATCATCTGCTGCCCGGACTCCTCGTTCGGTGCTGACTTCGACCGGCCCGGGAGCGACGCGGCGATGCTCGCTATCGAGAAGCCCGTGTCCCGGCGGAGGAGCCCGAACCTCGACTGTGAGACGTTCCACGGGACGGCGCTCTGGCCGGCATCCCCTGGTGGAGTCGACAGGTCTACGTGGGACTCCGGGGTCTGCCCGGGGAGGAGGGCGCGCAGCACGCCGAAGGAGGTGTCCACGACGCCCGTGAGCACCTTGTTGGCCGACCCAGCAAGCGCGTCTACTTGCTGCTCGACGCGCCCGCGCAGACTGGACTGCGCTATACGAGGGGATCCCGCATCAGAACCCGGTCGAGAGATGGGGATAGGCGTAAGCTCCGCAGTGCTGGTGAAGGGTAGAAGGTGTCAGCATTTGTCAACATCATGAAAAGGACATGATGGATAAGAGTAGCCGACGGCCACAATGCATCCAAAAGCAGATTGAGAGTATGATGACCGTCGTAAGCAGCAACGTCAGCAGCCTTCATACGACGCAGACCGAGGGTGGCTGATCGGGCTACTCGGACCTCAGCTGACATTGTTCGAGCTTACCTGATGACCATCTTCTCGCTTTCCCCTAGTCCGAGTGCAGCAAGGTCGACGTTCTCCAGGAACTCCGCAACGGCCATGAGATTGATAAGGCAGTACCCCTCCTCTCCGCCGGCGGCGCGCTCCCGCCTGAAGCGCTGAGTGAAGAGAAGGTGAGAGACGAGATGTGGAGGATTCGCTTTCACGACCGCGAAGATCATCAGTGGCAGGATGATGTCGCCAGAGACAGGCGTTGGCCCTGCCGCTGGAGATGTGTTCGCAGATGAGGGCTCAGGAGGTGGCGGTAAAACCCTCAGGAGAGGAGATGGAGGGTCGGGAGAGTCGGACGAGGTAGAAGCGTCGTCGGTGATCGCATCCTTGGGAGGAGGGATGGGCTGCAGCTCCGCAGCGGGGGACTCGGTGATGGGGGAGACGACGACGGTAGGTTGGGGAGAGACGGCTCTGTCCACTTCGTCATCGACCGGACGCACAGACTTGCCGAAGGAAGATGCACGGGGTGTCTTCTCATCCAGAATCTCGTCTTCCGCCTTCAGTCTCAGCGGCGGCAATTTGGATAGACCCTCTTGTGCAAGATCAGAAACCATAGCACAAGTCCCGACGTACTAACGATGCTCACCGACTAGTGTCTTGTGTACAGAGACTAATGTCGCTGATTTGTCTCTAGGTGACCGGCAAACAGAATCCAACTGCGTGAGGGCTAGGGTACATGAAAACAAATCAGCGTATGCATATTGTAAACTGAAATTTAAGCGCTTACTTTGCCCACAGGCTTTGACGAGGGCTTCGACTTGTCGCGCAGCTGTGCCTACCTCGACGCCTAGGTGTTGTAAACCAAGATCAAGCAGGTTCACTGCAGCAATTCGACTGGAAAGCGCTTCGTCGTGGGAGGCATCGTCTGTACCAGGCGGGAGGAATATTCTGTGATCTATTGTCAACATACCGGACACAGTGGGACAACGAGAATGACTGACCTGTCGTAGTAGAGCGAACAGACCGCCTTCTCAACGGCGTCCATAATGTGATTCGTATGGATTGCCTTTGGGCTATTCCGTTCGTCGTCGTCATCGCTGTCCTTCTCAGCATCCCCGTTCGTCTTCTCTACAGCACCCTCTTCTTGATCCTTGTCGACTTCACCTTCGCTCCCGCTGCCATTCTTTCCGTGCCGCCGCCATCGACCGCCCTTCTGGCTCTCCTTCGCCGTATCCTCATCCCACCGCTTCGCAACCTCTTCTTCGAGGTCATACCAGAACTCCTGTATCCGCCTCGCGACCTCCTCGATACCTCCACTATCGACCGTCTCCACCAGCTCGCCCGCAACCTCCCACGTCGACCCGTCCGATCCACTGCCATCGCGGGTCCGCCCCCCGATCCCGCCGCTCACGCGCCTCCGGCCCTCCGTCTCAACGGCAGTTTTGCCATATTCCGCGGGCCCCAGCCATTGCGTACGCTCGGCGACACGCTCTCTTACCCAAGCAGGCACGCCGTCGCTCACCATCACCTCATCGAGCTCCGCATGGAGCGCTGCCGAGATGCCACTGAGCACCTGCCCACGCTGTATGCGCGCCCCGATGACGTACGCGGGAACGTTCAGCGGCGCCGCATACTCCGGAACGCCGCCAGGAGGGGCATCGGGCGAGCCTGAGGACGCTGATGCCACGGATGGTTCCCCCGGCAGAGCTAGGGCAGTCGTGGTGGGGCTCGCAGGAGGAGTGGACGAGGCGGGTGTCGCGCGGCCAAAGAGCGACGCGAACGGGTTGGACAGGCGAGGACCAGCGCCACCGGATGGTGCGGGGTGCGCCTGCCTGGCATTTGGACGGGGAGGTAGGGGCGGGCCTTTCACGCTGGGCCTTGGCGGTAGTGTTATGCTAGGGGTGTGTCCGTTGACGGAGAAGGACGGGTATGATAGAGCATCGCGCGAGTTTTGGCGACGCGAATCTGGAAGTATCTTTTGCGATGCGGACAGAGGCCTGGGAAGCGGTGAAAGTGATGCAAACGCTGAACCCCGTGTAGACGGGGTCAGGAGGGCTTGGAAGGGCTTTGACGAAGGCGACAGTGTAGATCGGAAAGTCAACACATTACTTGGTGACATCACACATCAAGGTAGTGAACAATGCGTCATATCCATTAGCGTATTGCTCGGTACAAGATAACTCTCGACGGCGTACTCAATGATGTATCCTCGTAGTCCAGACAGTGTCGTTACACTAGTGGTCGGATAGCCTGCGCCAGCATCACATATTGCGACATGGTCCTTGATGAACTCAGCAGTGATGGGTATACTCGACTGATGAGGCTCTAGAGGCAGAAGTAGTGTCGCCTGGGCGCGATGACGATTAACCGAGTGAAACAAAGCCCATAGCGCAGATCATGCGCACCTTGCCCTCCGAAACCGCTACCCACAAATCATTCCACTCAGGCCCACGACTCGCCTCCAGGGCAAACCTCTCCAAAATCATCCATCCCGTGCTCGATGTGTCCAATCCCGCCTTCTGTGCCGAAGCTTTCAAGTTCATCAGCTGTAGCCGGTTAGCCGCATCGCGATCGGAGGGTGTCGGGTGTGTGGTGGTACTTGTTGCCGTAGTCGTAGCCGGAGAGGGGGCGCCCCGTTGTCTCGGAGTGTACGGCACATAACGAGGGGCAGGGGCAGTCGTAGACGAGTCAGTGCCAGCAGGGGCGATGCCAGCTCCAGAACCTGGCGTAGTCGACGAGGGGAACGTGGAAGGGCCCGTAGCGGGCGGCGAGAGGAGTGGATGTGCAGTGAGGCTCTCGTGCGAAGCTGTTCGGGGCAGCGGAATGCCAGATCGTCCGATGGATCCAGAGGGGAAGAGTCCTTCACGTCGTGCCATGGCTAGGACCTGGGCGTAATAGTGCTGTGTAACGTATCCAGATGAGGGCTTCTATTTCGAAAGCGAATCTCTGGCGGACCGCAGCCTGCTTGACCACCCTGGGGGATTCTGTGGCAGATATTGGTGTCAATGTCACTCTAAACCCGAGGACTTGAGCGCAGCCACACGAGCGACTCAGAGAAAACGCATTTTGGCAGCCTCATGACTACCCACTACAGCCTGCCCGCTTCGCATGATCGGTACCACGGAATTTAGCACACTCTAACCGTACCTCTAACCCAACACTTCCAAGATAGACTCGTTGGTTGCTTGGAATGCAGGGTCTTCTGGTCCGGCAACAAGGGTGCGACGCGAGAAAAACGAGAAAAGTGTCGCTTATAACTATGCTAGCACCATGTACCGTTCCGACGGTATGACAATTGTCCCCCACCTCACCCCAATGAAGACAAACATTTCCGGAAGACAATGCCGTTCCAGCTTGGAGCCGACAAGAATGGATACACGGAGGATTTCGAGAAAGAAAGAGACCACCGAAGACATGGCACTCACCTCGTCGGATTCCCAGAACACTGCCAAAACCGTCGTAAATGAACTCGCCAGTGCTACGCGGCTAGAAGCTTGGTTCCTTCCGTGTCGCCTTCCAGATATCGAAGCACAGTGCGTCGGCGGAGAATACCAGACAAAGGTCGCGCAGAGTACACGCACGTAAGCTGAGAGTAAGAGGTCTATGATGGACGAATCGGCGGAAGACTCGGAACAGCGGACTTCAAGAGAGGAGTGCTCCCCTGATATCGCCTGATGTATGGTGTCCTGGAATCAGACGGATGTGAATGCTAGTCCGAGAGAATGCAAGAGCCGATCGTCAGAAGGTCGTGTTGCAAGAACAGGAACCAAGAGGAACCAGAGCAGTTGCCTGTCCGCACAACCAGTGATCCGACATCCCTGCTCAAAGGGCCATTAACCAAATTTGGTCATGCAGACGCGCGTCGTGAGTGTGGGAAAATGGTATCCACTACGAAACGCTCATCGGTTTGCGCAGTGTTTGCGCCAGCCCAACGTCGACGCTTGACTTTGGGCCTTTCGGTTCCTCGACAGGAATCGTCAACTTAAGTACGTGCAGTTATATAACTTATACCACTCGCATATACAGTGACCCAATCTGTTTTACTCTCCCGTCTCACGACTAACATCCGAGTCCAGCGACATCTTGACGAGTTCTCTAACGCCGAGTGACAGGGCTCAACGCGGCAGTGACTTGTCATAGCCCTCAGAGTCATACAAATGGCAAGCTCGTCCCAGGCTCGTCCTTACAGCTGCAGCGTGAGCACACAGGTTTCTCCACAGGTTGAGAATCCATCTACTTACGGACCCGATATGCTCGCACCCGAGAACACCCTTCTAGCTCGAGTCAATGAAGCCTGAAGGCGCGCCTCGTCGAGCGCGATTTCTCAAACCTCCGAACCGGACATCGAGTCTAGTCCGAGATGAACCTCTTGATGCCGACCCTTCGACCGACGTCGGACTCCTTCACCTCGGGCCAAGAGGACGACCTACGACCCTTCTAGTGTGCCGCTGCATGTGTTCCCTGCAATTAGGATGAAATATGCTGCCACTGACGTCGACATTGCCCAGACCAACGTCTACGAGCGCCTCGAGGTAAGTATGGGGTTTTGCTGATAGTATTGAACGCGTACTGTCACGCTGAGACGTCGTCGAACAACATAGCTCGCCACCCTCCCGCGCGCCCAGCAACGCTGACGTCGGCAACTTCACGAGCACGAAGGACTTGAGCCACCCGATTGCTCATTCTGAGACTGCAGCGCGCCTCGCGTAATGCCAAATTAAGCCAGCCCGACGCTCGCCCGCCACGTCGCAATGTAAGTCCGCACAATCGCATAAATCGAGCATCCGGTATCCGTAGCCTTGAATGAAAGCAACCTCTAGGCGCAGGGTCGCTGCCTGTAGCGATTCCAAGCAACTGCGGCCGACTCGTCCCACGGAAATTGAAGGTCGTCGTCCGGGGCCGCGCCCAGGTTGGGCTCGGAACCTTTCTCGCCCAACGACGCACGGAGCGATCCAAGAGCGATCTGTATCCGCACCTACTTACTCCGGAAGTGTTGCGTCCTGGGCCGCGCCCACCATGCTCGAGGAGGGGCGGGATGTCACAATTGGATATCCACGCGCGCGCATCTTCCAGGCCAGCTGTCGTGAAATACAGATCACCCGCCCACCGAAGCCAAGTTCGGCGGCGCGTTGTGAGGACGCTGAAACAACCCGACCCACGACCCCACCCCTCCCCACCCTCACCCTGATATGAATCCGACCGGTAGTAAACATTGACCCGAAGATGGTTGAAACACCGGACAAGCTCGAGAGGAGGAGGGGCTTGGGGAGGGGCCTCGCGTACGCGAGTCGGCTCCGGTCACAGAGACGCGACGTCCGCGGGTGACGCGCGCGATAGAGACGCCATTCAAGTATACTTAGCGCATGTCGTCATGCAATATGCATGCCCCAAGCGCGCAGACCCTGCGCAGGGTCTGCGCGCTTGGGTGCTGTCCTGACGATGCGAACCGGAGTCCTCTTGAGGGCAGACCAAGCACGTCGCATCCGAGGTGGGCGGCGAGCTCAAGCTCAAGGGTTGCCACGTCGCGCGACGCGAAGCGCACCCGCTGCAAGCTCCTCCTAGCACCATATTTACTTCTAGTTCAAACACGTAGCGAGCTGCTCCTATAGCAGCGGGGCATGGGCGCGACGACGATGTGAAATAAGCTGAAAGGGGAATGGAGGCGCGTGCACTCCGGAGGTGCGCTGGGCGGTCGGGCTGCTCGGTTTACTGATTATCGCCGTTCCTATCGGGTTTCTATGGGATGGTCGAGCAGTTATGGCACATTCGTTGCGGCCGGCGGTAGGAGATCGTACATACACTCGAGCGCACTGCAAGTCTCCATACTGTACATCCAATTGCAAGGAATAGGAGACGTATTTAGACGCCATCTGTATGTAAGTATAATGAACGAATTTGCACGCAGTACTGTGCACACCACCCAGGTTGATGACCGGTTGATATTACGGTCAGCCCAACGCAGCTCACGATAATGAACGGATCTCCGAGCAAACTACGGATTATCTGGGGGCGTTCGAATCTGACGCCCCCATCCTGCTTGTAAGACACACATCAAGACATTGCCCCGCCGGGCATCCTCATTATAGAGGGATGATAATAATAGTCGTACTCAATTCTAAAGTTCCCAAACGAAGCGCAATCAGTACGTGCCCGTAAAAGGGAAACGCTTGACAGCTGTGATGGGAGGGGGACCATCAGATACAGACCCTAGTACTGGGTTTACGAGGGATATGGCAGGCGGAGTTTCACCGACTTTTGGCCCCCGTGAACGGCGTGCAGCCACTTTGCCTCGGAACATTGTTTTTGGAGGTAAGAAAGATCAATATCAGGTACTCTGACCTTTCATTCAACGATATGAGCACAAAGGCGCCGCAGAGGTTGCTACGTCGTCCTTGCACAATCGGTCAGCCTGGTACTCCGCCTGTAAATTCGCCTCGAAGCCCTGATTTAGGGGCTGTATCTGCGAGTACTCCTACCATCACGAACGCCTCGTGTTTCCCTTTTACGGGCGTGTCTTGATGGCCTCCGTTTGGACATTTTAGAATTGAGTACGACTAATGCATGACCATGGTCATGCTGCGAATGCTGTGTGTGATTTACCAGACTTTCCCAGGTGCTCAGCTCACGCTCGTATGACACGTGCCTAACGCATAATGGGGAATGGGAGGGGATTAGGACTTAGCAACTTGGACTCGTTTCAATCGAGCCTTGCAAGTGGGGCTCGCGATCGTACTTGCGAAGTTGCGATCGCATATTGGACGAGCACAAAGGAAGCGGAGCCGAGGCCTTCTTCGATGGCGGGGGCGTCTCCATGGTTATGCTGCTGAGTATCTCGAGACAGCTCCGCAGGCTGAACTGCAGGCCAGTCGATGTCAGCGGGATGTGGCAATAGCATCAGCAGCCGATGCGCACCTGGAGACGCGGGTGGTGGCCACGCACGGCGCAAGAGGGTGCAAGCCACGGCCCACATGTATGGAGGAGAGTCCCCAGTCCGGCACGGCGGCATCACTAGGCAACGGCGACGTATGCTCTCACCTGGACTGAGCCCCGCTTCTCGCCCCATCCCTCGTGATTGCGCGTTGGATATTGATGAGCAGCTGCACGCGTGCACAGAGGGGCGCACGTCGCTTGTTATGGCGAAGCTGATCACTGTCTCGTTAATGCGACTGGGGCGGGAACAGGGAGGGTGAGCACGAGACGCGGATAATCAGACGGACGGACGGACGGTGAGCATGCGCGCTAGAGGCGCGAATACGCTCTGTCGGAATACGGCAGTCGGGTCGATAGCTCCGGCACCAAGATCTGAGGTGACACAAAGTCACGACGACGCCTTTCGAAAGCATCGACGCCTCCTCTGCGCCGGGCATAGATCATGATGGTGATGGTGCGCTCTCAGACTGGGACTTGCTAGGCTATCTAATGCAAATATCTGATTCATGGACCATGTTGAGTCGGTGAAGGTTGTGAGAGTCGAGAAAACCGGGCGCGGATAGAGGCAAGAGGAATAGGAGGTAGAATACAGTACACGGACTGGAGGGGCACCGGTAGCGAAAGTTACCGTCACGGTGAGCATGGAAGAGCTTCGTGTGGACGGGTGGATTAAACACGCGGGGGCCCAGGGACGGAATGCCTATTACGGGAGTTTCTCGTGGAATGCGGCAAGCCCGAACTGAAATCCGACCTCAGATGGAGCGCCGTTGAGATCTCAGATACCACGTACTCATGCTTCGCCGGATATTCTAGAATTCGCAGTCACAGGAAGTAAGCACCCCAACATGCATCTCTCTGCCGGTTGCGGCCAGAACGGCATGGACCACCCGCCTCTGCGCTGCTCCACGCCAACTGCAGAGAGTGGCCATGGGAATAGCAGACTCGCGGAGGAGGGAGCTGGACGAGATTCAGATACACAGTAGATTGGCCATACGGGTGGCAGAATCCGGTGCTATGGAGGATTATGTAACCGGAAGGTCAGAACCGTTGTGGCGGCGAGCCCGGCGGCAATGCGTCCAGGCGAAATTACTATATGAGTACGGATTCGGCTAGACGCCAAGAAGGCACTCGTCCCCGCTCTCGCCGGACTCCGTCTGTCCTGCTCCCATCGCAGGCCTTCTTAGTCTGTAGCCGCGCCTTACATATACTCCCCTTCATCATCACCCATCCTCGTCCCGCCCTCCCCAGCCATCGACTCCCACACATCTCCCGCCCCTCATCAGCCATGCAGGTCCCAGTCCACGCCAGTAGCTTCGTCATTGGCCAGCCTATCAACCCCGTCTCATGGCCACGCAAACTTCCCAAGCCCACCTACCTCAGTCTGAACGTACGTGCGGTCATTCTTGTTCAAATGGCCCTGTCCCTGACTTCGCTCCAGACTGCTCGTCGCCCCGCATCCGCGGATTCGACGTGTACCGTCTCATCAACTGAGTCCTCCCCCATCTCTCCTCTCCCATCATCACCTTCGACCACCAGCCTGCACTCCTCGCACTCGCGCCCTGAGTCCGAGGTGCAACGCGCCGTGTCGCGACTGCTCAGTCTCACCAAGCAGCTTCAGGAGGTCCTCACGCGATGGGCTGCTGGCGCCGCATACGAGCAGGACGTCAGCGATGCCTTCGTGCTTGTCGGCAGTCAGTTCGACTCCACCGTACATGCCTTCTGGCGCGTCGGTGTTGACATGAGGTGAGTCGCGCTTCCCATATTCGCTCATCCTTCTTTTTGTTGTTCTACTTTCTCGTACATATTGCACTTTACGCCTCCTTTCCTTTTTGGGTAGCCTTCCCGTCCTGCTTTCGACATCCTGCCCACGCCCGTCCGTCTTCCCGCTCTCGCCCGCGCACTTTCACCGAAGTGCCACGCCGCCCAGTGCGTCGAGCACCCAGCCCTGCCTAGTGTGGCGTCGCGTCCGGCACGGTCGGACTGCGGCTCCTTGGCTCGTTTCCTATTCACTTTTCTAGCGCTCCGTATCCACACCCTCACCGACTCACTTCCGCTCCCGGTCCCCCTTCCGGCGGCCGCAGCACCGGTCGTCGCACGTGGCTCGTCCGGGCTTGCATACCCGTCTACCTTCCATTGTCGAACTTCTAGCTTATACTGCTTCGGGTTTTACTCTATTCCATGGACATTTCTTTTCGACTTCCGCAGCCAGCAACCTTTTGTGCCTCGCTTATTACTTTTGGCATTAATTTGCTTCATGCTCCCCCCTTGCGCGTGCTGCATGAGTCCGACGTTCATCCGACTCACCATTTTCTACGTTCCAGTGATCTCTACGATGTGCCCATGACGCTCCGCACTGTCCTCGAGGGGCTCCTCGCCGAATACCCTTCACCAGAAGTCCTCGAACGGTATATGCCCAGGATACGCACTACGCTTGTCAAGCTGCTCCGGGGACTACAGGCCAAGCAAGCCCCCTACTGGGCTTCCGTCTCGCGTTCAGGAGGTAGCAGCCCGCGCTATTCAACCGCTCCCGGAACAAGTATCCGTGGTGGCTGATTGCGTCCGCCTCCCATTACTACGGGAAGCACTCGCACATCGCTCCCGCCCTCTGCCATCATACTGCCACCACCGCTCCGCGGGGGTGTGATATCCCTGCTGTACAACACACGCCTCCGCCCTCCGGCCACGATTGCCACGACCGGCGGACGCACGTATGCGAATACAACCGCTGTATCAATAGATCACCCACGAGACCCTCTGGGATCTAGACTCGAAGACGCGCATGCCTCCAGTCGCGACTTGCGCACCCTCTCCGTCTTGAACCCCGGCTCCGCCACCCCTACGTTCTGCGACACAACGGGGGCCCTATCGCCCTAGCTTATTCGTTCTCGCAATAATCCCCCTCGTCGCATACAATGGGTCCCCATTCTCGGCCCCCAGACCAGATCCTCCCAGCTGGGGCTGTCCTTGTAGTTTTCCGGTTCTGCTTTCTCTCGGTTCATCCTGCCCTGCCCTGTCCTATGTTTTGCACAGGCACGCACACATACAAATGCTGCATTCTCTACTACTGGTATACTTGCATCATACTCACCGTCATCGGCTTCGCACATGCACATGCACATTGCAATGGTTCGCTCTGTAGCACGATTTTTCCTATGTTACTCGCACTCGACCCGCTCGCTCGCTTTTCGCCTCGTCGCGGATCATAATCGCTTTACGAATATCGCACAATCCTTTAACTCGCACCTCGCCTTGTTATCATCAACATGTGGACCATGTTCTGTCGTCATCCAAAGGTTTACAGCCATACGTTCCTTCCACACTGCTTTCAGTTGTAGTTATTCATTGCACAACCACCTGAACGTGTAACTGCTCTTCGTATAGTACCCTGAACACGAATAAACACCTTAAAGATTTAACTCGTTGCGCGTGGTGCTGGATCCGTAGTGCCTCACCCACATGGCGAGCGTTCCATTCGAATACCAATACCCACAAAGTTCTGGTAATGCAATTCCAGGCCCCGGATCCTGCCTTGGTGCCTTCCGCGCTGGAGCCCGGAGCCCGAGCTTCCTACTAGCTTCCTGAGGAATGATCTAGTCGTCCGGATATCCCGCCACCACCATATGCACGCGTATTTTGGAATGGACGGCAGAACCGTTGACGAATAGAACGAATATGTAGAACGTTTCTATGGAAGTTGCGCCGCTAGAGCTGGCGCCGGCGAACAGCACGCCGCCGAAGGAGGCTTCTACGTGGATGTTGTCCACCACATTACACCGTACACGTACGCTGCGCGTGGCGGACGGGTCTTTGAATGGCGAGTTCTGCGGCGACGACGAAGAGCACCGCCAGGTTGTAGCGTTGGCCAGTTGCCTCGGAATCGCCTCTGATCATGGTTTCGATCGCGCTCCCTAGCCACAGCGCGCTCGTGGCAGAATACAAGGACGCAGTGCACCGCGCCCCACGTCAACTATCGCACGAATCCCTCGCGCAAGCCCCTTCGAATTCGCTTCGACGAGCGCCGCTACGCAGGACGGGTTCCCTTCACTGATGCCGCATCCTGTGCATTCGTAGGACGCCTGCAGTGCCACACTGCGCTCAGAAAGTTCGCAGCCCAAAGCACGACGAGTAGAGTACAACGTACTGTACGGGTGCTGATACCATCATACGAGTACGGGGCTACCGGGACTTAGAAGCGTGCGTGCCTCCGGATAGCTGCCGTGCCTGGGTACTATACGTGTGACGCACCCGGTGTTGGACTCTGAGGACGGTGTGCCCCACACCGGCCGGTGCTTCGAAGAACTAGTCACGACCTGTATTTGCCCAGGTACGTAGGCACTCCGCAATTTGAAGGTTCTGAGGAAGCTTCCCAGGTACGGTACACGCGTGTACTGTGGGCTCCGAAGAGCTTGGGGGCTTGAGGCCGCAGAGGACCCATATGCGCACTCGGATCCATACTACCAGCTGTATGATGTCCGGATACGGCTGGAAACGGACATGGCAGGGAGCATTATAATTACGCCTCAAAGCGGGTAAGGTTTAGTACGGCCTGACTTACAATAAGCTTAAGCTTCAGTGGCGGGTCCTTCACCCACTTCTATCCGGTCTCTTCACCACCTCGCCCCGATGGACGACGGAAGAACGATGTGGCAAACTTTTACTACTCTCGTACGTAGGCTACTTACGTCCAGCCAGTAATAGAATTGACACTGCTCCCATGTTCGGAATGCGACTGCCCGCTGCGTGTATAATAGTCAACGTGACAGCGCAGCGCTGCCGCTGGACGACGGTCAACTGGAAGTTTGACTCGACCACATAGATACATACCCGTCGTGCTGGCTTCGCGGGTTGCAACTCTTGCCAAGCGGGGCTGCCACGGACCGAGTCATGCCAGAGACACAACAGGAATGCGGTGTCCGCTCGCGAATCCGGCGAGGAACTCACCGAGCGGTGAGCTGCACTATTGCAAGAGCGAGCGCCGCGGATGACACGCGACTGTGTACTGTATAGGCCAGCTGGCGGCTGGCACTGGGTGCTGTCGAAATCCGGAAGTCCGGACAGCGGCGACTCGCATTCGAATTGGAAGTCGCGAGGCGCCGCCTCGCCGACTCGAGTCTCGTGGCCAGGTCGCCGCCGAAGAAGCTGCAGTTCTCGCCGGGACACAGAAGCACGTACGCCCCTCGAGCTCGGCCCAGCCACTGGGATGCTTCGCGGACGAAAGGGGGCACGGCAAGGGCGTCCGAGTCCGGAACGCGACTGCGCCGCCGACGGCTGCGAACGAAGTGCTGTCAGACCCTCCATAGAGGGGCTTCAAGCCTCGAGCTTCGTGATCGTGCCCGACAACTTCTGGCTTATCGTATTGACGTCCCATGCGGTGCGCACCTCCACGGACGCACACACACGCACACCGCTCGGCGGCGGCGAGCAAAGACGAGATTGCGGGGTGCTGAACGTGGCCATGAAGGGGCGCGCGCCTCCGCACTATCGATTAGACGGGCCCATGAGCTTATGACGAGGCTTGACGAGGCTTCTCCGACACCGGCTCGGACGAAGCTGCGAAGGCCTCAGACTAGGGCTCGAAGGCGACGGCGTTACCAGCTATGGTCGTCGTGCGTTGCGAAGCCGGTCTATTCTCGACCCATGGGTTCGCCGTCCGCATAGAGCGGTCTGTCTCCGCGCCAGAAGGCCCTTCTGACGAGGTGCCATCTCAGCCATCCCGCGAGCTATTGTGGGCAAGGGAGGGAGGGGCCGGCGTCCAGGTCGACGCCGTGGTTCTCGCTGACGCAAGTTCGAGCTTGTCTGAACGCGCGTTGCCGAGCGAGCGTAGATGCATCCGGATACTTATTGTGGCTTCTCGTGAGAGCTGATGCTGTCGTCATCTGGTCCCGAGAGCCGAACGATTATTGAGCGGCGCTATGTTTGGGAGTGCATATGTACGGGACACGTACGGCACGGTCGACAAGTGTGTGGGTAGGGAGCGCTCCCGGCAGCCTAATCTAAGCGAAAACACTCTGTTGAGTCGTACATGGCTCGACATGGCTTGGAGCAGAGCGTAGCTCACCTGCCGAAAGTATCGGGTTCGATGGGGCCGGTGGGCTTACAGGACCAGTTGATGTCATCTTGCAGTTGGCCAGCACCATACTGGGACCAATGGCACCACGTCTTGCCCTGCGATCCCAGTCAAGAACTCACGGTTCCTCTCACATGTCAGTTATACGAAGCGAGACCGAAGACGCACTGCGATTAGTCTTGAAACGCATTGCTATGACGCGACTTCGGAATCTGTGAGTACATGCCGATGGTGGGAGGGTCGACCCGGCATTTCTATTACTCTCTCCGGGACGTGGCCACCGGGTTGCTTGTGGCCATCTTCAGGTTCGCGGGGATGTCTTCATAAAGACGTTGTTCGCGTCCATTTGGGTATCCTGGGGTACGACAGTAGGTTGTGCCGCTTCGGATGCCTTAATGAAAACCCACAGCCTGTAGATGCCGTTCCTGTCAGGACACACCGAGCATGACAGTGGCAAATTAACTCGCATGGTGTCAGGCAACCCTTAACTCCGTCGCGTTTCGCCTCGCCACCAACACATGTTGTTATGCCCTATGGAAGCACCGTGGAGCATATACACTCCCCCACGCCCGGCATATTTGGCACCGCGGGGTCACTGTTTGGAGTATTGGATCAATGATAGGGGGACCGGACGCCAACGATCGGAACACTCACCTAGGGAAGCTCCATCACCAACTCCGCCCCGGGGGGTCAGAAGGTGAGAGGAACCCCAGAAGCCCCGAATATCAATGTCCAACTTGAGGCTTGAGGACAGATGCACGTTAGGAACGTAGCAACACGACAAAGCTATCAAGATGGATGGAAGGTGTACGCGCGATTGAGATCACTGGAAGGCAACTAGAAGGTGTTGTCGTCGTGCCGGTTCATGTATATGGCGATGAATATAGTCCTGTGAAGCCTGTATACGTAGTGAAACTCCGCGCGCGATGGGCTGACATCAGGTCTTCTGACAGCACACTTTAGTGGTAGTAGTACATCGAGCGGAGAAGTTAGAACTTGACGGTCTTCAGCGGAACGCTCGCCAGGTGCCACGGGTTGCAAGCATGGCTCGTCCCCAGCGCGATGGTCGACTCCAACAGGGCGACATGCTCGCTGACGGTCTCCCCTTCGCGCATCAATGCACATCCGTGGCGCCACAGAGGCTGCGTCTTTCGTCGTTGCTACGGATGCGTCGTTGCCTAGACTAGCACTACTAAGGAGATAGGCTGGATAGCAATCATGATGGAAGATAAGACGTGTGGTGGAGGCAAGGTTACGTAGCGGAGGTAGGACTTTGGGAGGGGAGTGGGTTGAAGCGAGCTCAGGCTTAGTGTTCGCCCTCCTGGTGTCGGTCTAGCCCGGCGCTGGGGGCATCCAACGAACTTATACATGGGCGGGTGACGTGCAAAGCATAAGCTTCCGGGTGGACAGTGAGAGTACTTGCAGTAGCACGAGGGTAGAACGGCGTGAGTTGCTCGTATTCGGGGACAAACTCGTTCGAAAAAGTCTCCAAGCAGATGCACCAGTCCAATCAATTTCGGTACGGGAGAGGAGGATTCGGACCGACAAGATTGAGAAAGGCAGAGTGAACATACGGGAGTGTACATGTCCCTTAACTTCCCGCCGTCTAGCATCAAGTTCATCTTCCTGGGTACACCTTAGTAGGATGCAGCTGTCATAATGTGGCCAAGGTGATGGGAAGCGATTGCGAGTACGTACTGAGGACATCACGACCCCCGAGTTTCAATGCTATTGGACCCGAAATGAAGCAAGTGACCGGCCCCATCCCCGACGTGGACAAGTCGGGCGGACCATAGAGGCAGGGCCACTGCTCTATCGAGTACGTACTCCGACTGTCACAGGGCCATTTGAGCGGGTTGCGTGAGACAGCGGGACATAAAATCCGTCAAGCGGTCGGCCTTGTCAGGGCAAAACAGGGGAGGCAGGACGCGAGGCGAGTGCATTGAAGTCGTGGTCCGATGTAGAGCAGAATGAAAGGTAGGAAGCACAGGTGCCGCAGGGAATAGAATGTGGCACGGTAAGCGCATGGTGGGAGCGAATATTGCGCATCCACAAGGGAGTTATGTCGAGACCTGGCCTGCGACGAGGCGGCGGTCGCCCTATAGGCTTGTGGGCCATGCTGGCGGCAAGCTGGTGGTGGGAGCGGGGCAGTCCTAGGATAGAGAGCCAATCGGCTGATGTGGCGGGATGAGAGGAAGGACGGAGGGGCGGGCGAGACGCGGGGGAGACCCGTTCCGAGAACACACGATTCACGTGTCGCGGAGCACATTTTTCGCGGCAGTGGCAGGGGCGGCTCGAACGGCGGGCGATCGCACCGAACCAAAGCAGGGGCACGAGTCCTCCTCTGAATCGCCCCAGCCAGGCCTCCTCAATGCGCCGCTCATAACCATCTTGTCGACGCCTCTCGTCTCCTTTCCCCTCCCCTACTCCCCTCGCCTCTCAGGCCCCCTCCACCATCTAAACTGGCTCCAGATTCACGGATACCTCCGCCACCCGTAGCGCCATGTCGGACGAACCACCCATTGCCAAGACGTGCACGCGACCGGGCCTCAAGAGCTGCCTCAAGCTGACTCCTCCGATCACCCCAGAGCTCAGCGCCGCGCCCAGTCCTTGCACCTCTGGTCGCACCTCGCCAGCCGCGATGAGCGACAGCGGCTCGTCTGCCGACTGTGGTTGTCGGAAGACAGTTTCCTTCTGTGAAGAGGACGAACTCGAGGAGATTTTCTGGGCAGATGAATGGGACAGGACGCCCGCTGCTGTGACTCCCAAGCTGTCCTATCAGTGAGTGGCCATTCCCTCTGCTCCTTCCCATGACTCTACGCCCTTGATACCATGGCACACCACAATCATCACTGGGAACCAGCGAATTGTGTATGCGTGCCATCAGGAGCTTCGCGTCCATGACAGATGCCCAAATGAGTCAAATCAGCCACGTTCTATCCACCGCCTGGCATCATCCTGGGCAAATGTCTTGTGATTTGTGCAATGCGCACTCTTTCCTGTCTGGATGGTCCGTTCCATGGAATTGATGGGCCTCTTTTGGCATGTGAGCCGGTTAGGCGCCGGTCTGCTCGTCCAGCGCAGCGACGTCATGGATGACGGCAACGTATAACCGTCGGTGCCTGCTCGTTCTGAAGCCCTCATCGTTGCCCTGATTAATCCCCGCACCACATCGGTCATTGTTCGTCGCCGGCTCTCGCTCAACCCACTGCTAACCCCTTGTCCATCGTTGCAGAGACATACTTGAGCTGAAGCAGCTCCGTGTCAACCTACCGTATTCTCCACCTCCCCCACCACCACGCCAGCCCTTTACGACCTCTTCACCATCCGCCTCCAAACCCCCTTACCCGTTATCCCGCTTCGCCAATTCCGTTTCTCATACCCCTTCTAAGTGGAAGAATCGATCTGAGCCCAAACGCGCGGACGTCGACCCGGCCATCCTTCCGTACCTCGACGCAGTCCCCATCCGCTTGTTGCCCCTTCTTCCCCAGTCTCCCACAGAGTCTGAGCCCTCATCATCCGATCCGCCTGAACCCCACCCTCAGACACCGACCCCCACTGCATCTCCCGAAGCAAGACCGACGATCAAGGCCCCCACGGAGCCTCCAGAACTTCGGATCGTCGAGCCAGCTATTCCCTTGTCTTTTTCACCAATCACTGCACGCCCACACCAACACTCGCCGCCGAAGGTGAAGAAGCCAAACTTCTCCTTCTTGCCTTTACTTCCTGTTGAGGATCCACCAATAATCTCTGCACCAGTCATTCAGAGCGCCCCCGCCCCGCCAAGAAGGAAGTTTAACATGACCTTCTTACCGGTAAATGCCATACCAGAGCCGGAACCGACAACCATCTCTCCGCACAGTTCTCTGGACGGAAGCCTCGGTACGCAGCCGGCGAGCGCCCTGTTGCTATCTCAGACATCCTTCGCCAGTCGTCCTGATCCGCCCTCGCGGCCAGACGCTGGCCACCTCAACTCCGAAGGTGCCGATTGTGAGGTCAGTTCTCTCACTCCTACCACCAGCACATCGGCAAAACCTTCGATGTCCCCACCGCCCCTATCGCTCTCCCTCTCCGCAACGCCGTTCCTACCGCTTACTGCCGAGTCCGATACCGACACGGACACCTATACGGACACAGACGGCGAGAGCGACGCCCCTAGCACGAGCACGGTAGCGAGTTCGGTGCCGTCACCACCCTGCGAATTTGAGGACGGGCCAGAGCTCGACGACCTCAAAATCGGTAAGGAGCTTGTGTGCACAGCTGTCACCGTTGTATGTATTCATGGAGATATTCAGATCCAGGGTCGTACTTCCCCCAAGTGCCCCTCGTTCTTCCAGTCATGGACCCCACGACGCCTCTCCTCCGCTCGTCATCGCATGAGGCGATGGAAGTCGTTGCTCCATCGCTTTCCACTGAGCCTGGTCAGACTCCGCCGCTCAGTGTGCTGTTTCCATCCCCAAGGAGGCAGAACCGTGCCCTCCCTCCCCTCGACCCTCCTCGCTCTAGTCTCAGCTCGCAAGTCCCGGCCCAAATGCCTACCATCCTCGCATCGCTCGAGACCGATTCCCCTGTGCCACCATCGTCCGACCGGCCTTCTATAATGCTGCCGCCGCCCGGTCTGGTGAGTGGCGCGCGGACAACGGAGTCGTCGCTGCCCCCGACCCCGCTCTCGGTCAGCCGCGTGCTGCAGAAGAAGCTCATGCTCGAGGCGCTCCCCAGCCCCGCGCTGGTTCCGCCCAGCCCGTTCGAGCTCGAACCACACCACCGCAGCGCGGCGAGCCCCAAGTTCGCACAGGGCGTCCTACCCGAATCGGCAGCGGCATCAGACCCCGACCCCCATCGCGTTCTTGTCGAGAAGCTGGAGGAGCTCCGCGTCTCGGAGTTGGACCCGCTGCTATCAGATCCCGCGGATTCGGACTTGGACTCGGGGGAGTCCGACGCCCTCGTCCCCAAGGGCACACCGGGCGAGTCTCCCAGTCCGATGCTGACGCTCGAGAGCATGCGCGTCGCGTGGGACGCGAACGCGCGTGAGGGGATCGCCCAGGCTCAGGCTGCTGCGAAACCGAAGTCCGCGCTTGGGCCGAGTTTGAGCAGGAGGCGTTCGTCGTGATCCTGACGTCCAATTTGCCGCTCATGTTTCATACAACGCACGACGCGAGGCGCGCGTATGCCTTGGCTCATATGCCATCCCATCTGTTTAGTTCTGTCCCCTGGGTCCTTTCGCCACGGTTCGCGCATGACTGTCCGTCCTACCTCTTTACGCCCACCCATCCTCATGCTCACCCCATAATCGACACTCATCAAAGCATGG
Organism: Ganoderma multipileum BCRC 37180; assembly: GCA_000338015.2. Taxonomy (NCBI): domain Eukaryota; kingdom Fungi; phylum Basidiomycota; class Agaricomycetes; order Polyporales; family Polyporaceae; genus Ganoderma; species Ganoderma multipileum. The sequence continues at coordinate 170,711 of BACB01005399.1, read as the reverse complement.
TCTCATCATCATCCGCACTCACTCACCTCGCCTCCATGGCCATCCCATCCCCTTCCCGACTAATCCCTCGACACCATCTCCTACAGCATATTCTATCGACCCTACACTATTATCTATCCACCTCGCAACGCCGCATCCTTCCCCGCAATGCGCATGACACCACGTCCGATTCATGTTGTTACATATGGCTCCGGCTCCGTACCCGTACTACAGTATACCACCATACTTATTATTCGCCGCAGATCAACTACACTGACCGTCCCCACTGCCGTTAGCCCCAGCGCTCGGATGCCACACTCCTGTCGGACATTCATGACGAGCATAGACTGGACTCAGTTGATCGCCGGCCTGTCCCGTGTACATATATGCATGTAGACATTCCTCGTCCTGCTTGTCTATAGAGATCTATTCTCAGCGTGGAACATATCGGTGTGCAAGAAGTTCCAGTCCCGTCTGGTCTCTCAGCTAGCTGAAAAGCGGGCTTTGGAGATATCGATACTGGATACGTGGGTACGCGTGCCAACGTGCTGTTGAGATGGAGCTTCGGCACCACACCATAGCACACGAGCTGCACACGAGTGAGTCTGTTTGAATATTTTATTTTGAAGAGCATAGAACAGGTGCAACAACGAGCCTCTGCCCATTCAAGGGAGGACGCGGGGTACAACCTAGCCTTCCTTGGGTCGCCGTAGATGACATACGTCCGCCCTGCCTCTTGGCTGGAAGTGCAGGCATGCCACCGCTGGTTGCCCCAGCAGCGGCCAAAACTCCCCCCGGGACGCAAGTCCCACCAACGTCCGAGACTCGCTGCGCGTGCCTATCCCGTAAGGAGACCAACTACGGTCGCGGGCCTGCGCGAACGCGATACATGAAGCGGTATGCCACTGGTACACGCCACAGAGACATGATGAAGGAAACATAGAGACGCAAGGGCCACACACAGGGACATATCGCTGTAAAAGTCGGACCCTTGAGGGACTGATCTTAATAGCGAGCTTGACGGACCGTTTGGGTCTACCGCGTTGGCGGTGTCGAGTTGCCTGAAAGCCCTTTTAGAGGCATTCCCCGGGAGCCACCCTAAGATCCAGGTCAAATCCAGGTAGACTGTCGCCACCGTGGACAAGGTCTGGCGCCATAGAAACTCAGACTCAACGAGAGGCATGGAAACGTACTCGGCGCGAAGTCCAGACACCCGACCACCATGTAATTTGTAAACCCAGAACCTAGACATCAGCCACAGCGAGACCTGAAGCTTGGGGCTTGTGAGCCACGCGCGTAGTGGCGGAGGCGGCACCTAAATATCCTGTGGCTACCCCGTCGCTTGTGGTTCGTGGTTGGCGGTTGGCAGTTTGTGGTGCTGTAGGCTGGCAACGGACGCATTGGTGGTTGGTGGTCGATGGGCTGCTGGTGGTGGTGGCGTTATTCAATGGTGGGGAGCTTGACGGACGATGTTGAAGGATGGTGAGCGTCGACAATAATCGCGATATCCATTGAGGATGACCGTGGTCGGATCTGAAGCGGGAGGTGGAAGTAAGAGGGCAAGATCCTTGGGGCAATTGGGGAAGAGGTTGGAGATTATATATGTTCTGAGGGAGGGGCGTACAGGTCAGCCCAAACTCCGCCGCAACTTCGAAACGATTATGGCAGGACGCGGCGGACAAAGGTCACCTCAATAAGGCAAGTCACTTGCCCTCCTTGGCCAATCATCCTGTCCCGCATGGTGCACGTGCCGTCCTCAAAGCACAGAACAGTGGTCACCTCCAACTGGCAACTGGATCGGATTCATGGATCAACTGAGATATACCCAAGAATTGACCGGCCGTCTGGAAAGTCGGAGCGAACATTTAGAGGTGTCTCGTTCGGACAACACCCTACGACACCCTATCGTTGAGCGTCATCTACGAAGACGTCGCCAACCTGAGAAAGGAGGGGTACTCCATGCCTCAATATCCTCAACTGCGTCTTCGAAGGCGAGCGAGAGCAATTTCCTTGCGAGTGCACATTTCTGCGAGATAAATTCATCTCCCAAGCTCAGCTTGAGCACATAGTGCAAGTATGTCAACTATGAAACCACCGTGGAATCAAATGGAGTCTGGGTAAGCGTACTTGTCACGCACTATCGTAAAGGGGTTATGAGAGCCGGGTCGGGCTGGATGTAGTACTTTTCTGTTGTTTGCTGGGGCCCTGGGGGTGGTCTGAAGGAAGGGAGAGGGCTGCCTCTGGTTGCGACTGTCGGCTTGATTTTCGGCTCAAGGCGCCTGCCGATGGGTGGGGTACCGCACCAGTGACGGGTTGCCCATAAACCCTGCCCATCCCTGCTCCCATCCACGTACCATCCTTCCCTCCTTCCTCTCCCCGGCGGCCCCACAGTCAGCGGAAACCTTACAGTCAAGGCTTTATCCCGACCTTCGGCAGCCATCGCACCTCCGGCGGAGGCGCCAGGCTCTATGGCCTCTTTGCGGCGTCGGAGACTGTTGTCACATACCATGCTCACGTACCAGCTGAGTTTTCCAATATCACAACTTGCTCCCTTCCATGTCGCCATCGATGTGTGTCCCTCTACGCCCTCCTCCATGACCCCTTTTCATCCTCGCCGTCATTACCCAATCTCGCTTGCTTCATGAGTCAGCGCTGTGTGGGAACGCCTGCAGGCTGGAGGTGGTCCGTGCGAGGGCTTCTATCCTGCGTGCATCCCCGAGTAGCCCGTCGTTTATGACGAGAAGTCGGGACCCCGAAACTCGGCCGCCGTCTCTGGTGACACATTAGCCGCAAAAAGCAACAGTTCTGCGATCCATCTTACGGATTTAATGGACTGGACGATGCCTAGCCCTTCCGGTGGCAATCGGTAAGCCGGAGGAATGAAGGCAGGTGGACGGGTGCCAACAGTCCGTGTGTTGGCCGCCAACATTCAAGCCGCGCGCGAATCGGCGAGGCTGGTACTTCTATGCCACGCCGCACGGACCTGCTTGCGTGTCCAATTTCCCTAGGATCCCCACTCTTCCTTCCAACCCAACCATGGCAGGCTGTCGCAACGATTCCGGCTGCGACTCGGAGGCCCGCCGAGAGGAACAAGCTGATGCCACCTCTTGTGCGGACTACAAGCGCGAGGAGAAGGTCTCCGACCCGGGCTGCTGCAAGGGCAACAATTGTGGTTGCGATGGTGGGTCTGTACCAGTCTCATTCGCAATCAACCTCACTATATGCATGCTCCAGATACATGTATTGACCAGTTCGCTTGGGCAATCTGTGCCGCTGACGAAACTCACCTCCATGGCGGAGAAGGCAATCGTGTTGGGATGAACGGCGATAATTGTAAGTGGGGTAACCTCTGCTTTGAATTTGCTCGATACTGAAGCGTCCCAAGCCTCTGGCACCTGTTGCGACGAAGACGAATGCAAGGAGAAGCTCAAGGGGGATGGTGACACCAACATGTCCTCTCCGGGCTCTTCTGTCAAGGGCTGCGAGCATTCCGGTCTTCGCAAGCGGACTCCCAAGTCTTCCTCGACTCCATCCGTCCCTAAGGAGGCATGTGGCGAGCATCGTAATATAGCCCGCAGTCGCTATAACGATACTCTGGCCGCTTTCGGGTGTGTCTGCAAGGCGCTCCTGGCGCGTGGTGTCAAGTCCTGTTGCGCGCGCTCTGCTCTCACCGGGAAGGCAGTTGCTCGACCTGCATCCAGCAGACACAGCGTGAAGCTCAGCATTCACAACAAGCGCACGTCCGTCGACAGTTGTCGTGCAACGTCTATCGACTCGTGCTGCGGCAAGAGCGACTGTGGCAAAGAGACTCTCAGCACCCGCAGTGTCCCCTACAGCAGCCGCAACGGCCCCCCTTCTGCTCGGTCGCGCTCCTGCGCGTCTCTCGACTCGTGCTGTGACGACAGCTGTTGCGGCGGAGGAGCGGACAAGAAGAGCGACTATGGCGCCATCGATGTGGCTGAGCGGGGTGCTGGCTCGTACAGCGAGCATGCCGTACTTGCAATCAAGGGCATGACTTGCACCGGGTGCGAGAACAAGCTCATTCGCACGCTTCGCGACATACCCACCATCGGGAACGCTAAGACCAGCCTCGTCCTGTGTCGCGCGGAATTCGACTTCGATAATGACGCGACCGACATTTCATCCCTCATCCAGCTCATCGAGAAGCGCTCTGGTTTCACCGCAGAGGTTGTCAGGGAGGTTCAGGGGTCCACCCGCGATCTTCTCCTCACCGTCGCTCAGCCTTTCCAGGAGCGGCTCATAGCTGCCAACCGTCCGAACGGTGTCAATGGCGTCGTACGCTCGGGCAAGGATACAGTCGTCGTCGCTTACAATCCCAATGTCATCGGCGCCCGCAACATCCTCACGGCCTACCAGGCATTCTCGCCTGTTCTCGCTCCCTCCGCCCTGGACCCCGCCGTCCTGGCTGGAGCAAAGCACGTCCGTCTGCTGTTGATCCGCACGGCCCTTTCTGCCGTGCTCACTATCCCGGTTCTCGTCATGACCTGGGCGCCCCTCCCTCCTCGCGCGCACGCCTACTCGATCGCTTCGCTGGTTCTCGCCACCATCGTCCAGGTTGGGATCACTGGTCCGTTCTACACGGCTTCCTTCAAGAGTTTGGTGTTCTCTCGGCTTGTCGAAACCGACTTGCTCATCGTTCTCAGCACTACCGCCGCTTACGTCTACTCCGTTGTCGCGTTCGCTTTCGAAATGATCGGTCATCCGCTGGCGACTGGTCAGTTCTTCGAGACGAGTACGCTGCTAGTCACGTTGATCATGGTCGGTCGGGTCATTAGCGCCGTCGCCCGCCAGCGCGCAATCGAGGTCATTTCCATCCGCTCCCTCCAGGAGAAGACCGCGCGTGTCGTCTTTCCCGACAAGAGCGAACAGGTGCTCGACGTCCGCCTCCTGCACTTCGGCGACAACTTCAAGGTCCTGCCCGACTCTGCCATCATCACCGACGGCACGATCATCTCCGGCACGAGTATCGTCGACGAGTCCATGATGACCGGCGAGTCGCTCCCAGTCGACAAAGGTCCAGGCGACGCCGTCATCGCGGGCACCCTAAACGGCCCGAGCACGCTCGTCATCAAGACGACGCGCCTGCCCGGGGACAACACGATCAGCGAGATCGCGGGTATGGTCGACAACGCGCGGTTCTCGCGCGCGCGCGTCCAGGAGACCGTCGACTGGATCTGCGGCTGGTTCGTCCCCGTAGTGCTCGCGCTCGCCATCGTCACCTTCGCCGTGTGGATGGGCGTCGGGGTCGGGGTGCGCCACGAGCCCGCGGGCGAGGCGGTCGTCGTCGCGCTGACGTACGCGATCTCTGTACTCGCGATCTCGTGCCCATGTGCGATTGGGCTCGCGGTGCCAATGGTCATCCTCATCGCCGGCGGGGTAGGGGCGAAGCTGGGTCTGGTGTTCAAGGCTGCGACGACGATCGAGCAGGCGCGGAAGGTCACCCATGTCGTTTTGGATAAGACGGGGACGGTCACCTTGGGCAAGCTGTCGGTCGTCAGCCGCTTCATGGAGAAGGACCTCGGGTTTGAGCCTGAGGCGGTCGTCGCGGAACTCGTGGCGAGCAGTCGGCACCCAGTCGCTCGCGCGGTCGCGGCTGACCTCAAGATCACTCCGCCTGGGGAGGCCACTGTGGAGGAAATCGAGATGGTCACTGGCAAAGGTGTTCAAGGCAGCTACCGTGGCAAGTTGCTCCGCGGTGGAAGCGCTCAATGGGTCGGAATGCAAACCCATTCTGCTGTCCAGCCCCTGCTCGCCCAAGGCCTCACCACGTTCTGCGTCATCCACGGCATGCGCCTCGTTGCGGTCTTCGGACTCTCCGACACCCTCCGCCCAGAAGCAACCTCCGTCATTCAGGCACTCGCCACACGCAACGTCCGTGTCTCGATCCTCAGCGGCGACCACCCCGCTGCGGTTTCGTCCGCCGCCTCTGCCTTGGGCATTCCTCCGGAGCGTGTGCGCGCGAGCTGCCTCCCCGCTGACAAGCAGGCATACATCAAGGAGCTCAGCGCGAAGGGTGAAACCGTCCTCTTCTGCGGGGACGGCACCAACGACGCCGTCGCGCTCGCGCAGGCCTCGATCGGTGTGCACCTGCACACCGGAGACGGCGTCGGGGTCGCGGCATCGGCAGCAGCGGACGTCGTGCTCACACACCCGTCCCTCGTGGGCATCCTCACGCTGCTCGAGCTGTCGGACGCCGTTGGGCGGCGGATCACGGCGAACTTCGTTTGGTCGGGGGTATACAACCTCTTCGCGATCCTGCTGGCCGCTGGTGCGTTCGTGCATGCGCGCGTCCCGCCGGCATATGCTGGTCTCGGCGAAGTCGTCAGCGTGGTTCCCGTCGTCGTGGTCGCGGTGCAGTTGAAGTGGTTCAAGGCGTCAGTTTGATGGAACGAAGAACGCGTCGAAACGTTGACGCTCCTAGATGCGAATGGCTCTCGATTCCAAAGCTATGATGTTTTCTCCTCTCCTCCCGAGATGTAACTAGCATTCGTGGTCCGACTTTTCCTGACGAACGTGTACGCAAATTGCACGGAACATGTACGATGTTTAGAGTGGTGATAATGATATGACGTCTTGATATCCCCGAACAGAGTGAAGCAAACAGGCGGCTAACTACCTATAGTAGAAAAATCGCTGAGATCAAGGGTAAGCCCGTCCGGCGTACACGGCTATGACAAGCTGAACAATAATACACAATCTCAGCACCGATGCCCATGTGCTATAAACCAGGTGCCCGATATCCGCAGGATGGGATCAACTTCAATGCTCATCTTCGTCCTCATGAGGGTATCCAGCATTTGATAGTGAAGACGAGGAAGGGGTATCTATGCCCAGGGCGGACGCACACGCCTCTGCGTCGAGAACAAATTGAGTGATTAGATCATCGCCGAAATAACCACACCGTACTCACGTAGAAGGCGCGCAACAACACCGCGCGGCCGCTCGGGAGGTAGTGGTTCTGGTGTATAGACGTGGACGTCGGTCACCTCGCAGAAGCTCACCGACTTCGGAACATGGCGAGGTGAGCCGGAGTTAGACGTCGACGTTGACATGATGCTTGTGCCATCGGAGCCGGTGGTCCCTCGGGAGAATCTGCCGCATGTGGTGGGAAGGCTAGGCGTGAATAGGGAATCCCAGTCGCGCATGCTCGAGGAACTTATGTCGTATTCGTGGTCGTATTGAGGAAGATCCGAGGGATGGATGACAGGGAAAGCAGAGGGACGCTTGAGACAGCCCTTGGGATAGGAGGAATAAGCAGGGGAAGGCATGATGGCGTTGGAACGAAGAGTCTGAATGATGTGATGCAGAAGAATAGACAGTAGACGCAAACGAGCGGTGATGGTCGAGGAGACACGGTTCGAGACAATTGCAGAATGCAGTGGGGTGGTGGAAGGAAAACGGACGAAAGACATGCCCCAAATCTCCTTATAGCGTACGAGCCAACGGAGAAAGGTTTGCAGTCCGCCAAGGACCACTGCGGAAAGTCTCGTCATCGAGCACGAGGTGGGCTAGATCCAGTCTTTCGAAGAAGGAAATGGCGGAGAGAGGAATGGCGAAAAGTTCCTAAGTGGGTAGTCGGCACAGCGACATCCGCGGATGCAACGAGCGGAAGCCGGGAGGGGACTAACAATAGAGGCCTGGCATTAGTCGGATGCAAACGGTATGTAGCGATCGGCGACACGTTCAAGTTCGTCGGCGGCATATACCCCCTATTTTACATTCCCCGGGGACTGTTAGTGTAGTCGTTGGTCCCAGACCAAGGTGCTTTGGCCGACCGCAAGGACGGTGGGAAGGACTTCAACCGCGACTACTAAGGGAAGAATGAAAAGTATGAGAGGTGTGGAAATTGGAGGAATCTATGCACATACAGCATACCTTGAGCTTGTTGCCTTGCACGGGTGCCGATATGGATCCTGCCCGACCGAAGGCAACTGGCGTAGATATTGGACACCCGCGAATTCGAAAGTCACCGTTTCTGACAAGGGGCTCAACCTCCTAAACACTGGTACAGTAGAATCGCGCTGTCGTCACCGTCGACAATGCCGGTGATACGTTGTTTCAGTACGGGTTCGCTGCTGCGTGGCGATCAGCGGGACGTTGCCGTGAACAGCGCGCTTGGTTGAGGAAAAATCTTTCCCACCTTCTCCTCCCAGGTACTCCTTGTGTTTCGATCGAAACAGCCACTTGCCTATGAGCGTAACAACAACCTATGCACGGTCCGGCAAGACTGTGCTCACCCGCGAGTAGGAGGCTTCAGGCCATAACATGCTGCACCGATCTAATAGCCTGATGGAGGAATATTACTGAATACTGATTCGGCTTGTAACGCTGGATGCATCGGCTGACAGCGAGATGGTGCTTTGACACAGTCCGCTCGTCGTTGTGGGAGATTCGGGTGCTCGTCTGTGAACGGGGAAATCGTACAACATCTAGTGTCGTCTCGACAGTATGGTAACGTACTGTGTAGTTGGACCATCCGACAACCATCGAAAATCCTAAAGGGAAGTCAAAGTCGGCCAGCTTCAGCCACAAATTCGAACGGCAGAGAATATTGCAGCGTACCCTTCAGATCACTCCGCAGAATGGCTGCACTTTGAAAAGGGCGATTCTCGGTCAGAATATTCGAACCATAGTTGGATATTTAGTGTCTTGCGTTTATGCAGCGTCGGAAGCTTCTGCTGAATGAGCTCCATTGTTCTCTCCCGGAGGGGGGACAATGCATCCCGGTATCCATGAAATGCGGAAATACAGGCAGCTTAGATCCTTGAAATTGTCACGCGACAACACAGAATCGAGAAGCTCTAGCCCGTTGATTTTCATCGCCCTGAGTTCGCCGTCCTCCTTAACCAACCTGTCATCGTTGCGAGTTCTGCTCTCATGAGAGACTTGAAAGCGGAGGGTGTTAAGCCGAGCGGGGAGAGCTCGCAGCATGTCCGCGATGCTTGCCCAATCATCCCTACGGATTTCGAGAGAGAGGAGGTTTAGGTTGGCGAAGCGGGACAAGGTCATCCTGCCGTCATCCTGCCTAAATGTAATAGGTTCAACATGATGCATCCTAACGAAGAATAGTATCGACTTACATGAAATATCCTCGGAGGCAGACTGACACAAGGACGCATTACGAACGCACGGGGCAAGGATTTGTGCGTAATAGTCAAGGTCCGTGTTGGGGAGTGTGATCCGGTGCTCGTCTGGCCAACGATAGTACCACGACGGGGATAGGTCAATGTCAACAAGTGTCGAAGGCGTAAGCGTATGGATAAGCCACTCTAAGAGCGCCAATGTGCAATTGCGACAAGAGAAGTATAAACTGAGGGATTGCAGGGCGGGTTGGGTTGACGGCAGGGCCAAGATGGAAGGCTGCGGGGCGGATAGCCAATGAACATTGTGGCATTTCAGGTCCTTCAGCGCGGGTAACGAGACGAGAATGCGCCGGAACGCGCAGAACGATGGGAAGCTGCATGAATCGAGTGCCAGCTGGCGAAGCGACGAAAGCTGGGAGAAACTGCGGAATGCGATGGGGTGTGGTGGGCACTGAGCCCAATCTACGGTGAGCGCGAGAAAATGGAGGTTGGGAAGATGACCCGCCAGGACGGGGAGGACGTATTGTCCTCTCCACGTTGGCACCGGTCCCCGAGGTACGCATTTGCCGTCCGGCTAATGGGTGTGTATCAGTGGGTCGATAAAGCTGAAGCGATGTATCGACGCAAGCCATGGTCGCATTTCCTTCGAATTTACTACCCCACCGAGGAATGAATCCCAAGCGGCTGGGGTTATCAGCTCAACACAAGAAAGCAGGGCGTGCCGGCTTGCGGTGAACGAGAGCGCAACTGCGAAGGGTCCGTTTATCTTCTGATGACAACCACCCCGGCGCCGTGTCGGACACAGAGGCGATGGTGGCATCAACCGATTCGTTCGGAAAGTTGGAAGGTACCTTTGGTTTTCTATTCAGCATGTTTCCAAGCGACATTTCACAGAATGCCAGCTAGCTCACCATTCTGCGAGTATCAGCTGGAAGGCCGTGGTTTAGAGCTTTTGTCGCTGAATAAATCCCAGTTTGTCGCACAGATAGTCCACTAGACCTATGGTCTTGCGTCTGTGGGAATGTCGGATGTAGAAGGCTTGCAGCCGTGTTAGCCTTTCCGGGGCACCCATGTTAAGTCATAACGTTCGTTGTGCTCACCGATGACAGGAAGTGGGTCTGTCTGTAGGTGGGTGGGGCGCGAAAGAGTAGACATATTCCTGGTCACGTGAGTGAACCAGGTCTATCCTGCAGTAAAGGCGAGTCCATGTAAACGGTGCCATCAACACGTGTTTCTAAATAAGTCTTTCAGATCAATACACCCCCCAGTCACCGCCGCACTATCTGGATGAACGAGCTCCAAAGGTTTTCCTCATCATTCGCTGCTCTGTTGTACGAGTTGCGGGTCCAGAAGTCAGGAGGCATAGCTTCATATCATGCAGGTTGTGCCATAGATCATGTTAGTAGCACAATGCGAGAGTCGAAGCACGACGCAAAATGATTTCCTTCTGGAGGCGGTGCTGCGCTTGGGTTCCGCATAGATGCAACTCCGATGAAAACTGTGCATAGACGTGTACGTGCATAGAGAATGTATTGTACATGTTCTTCTACATAGCATTTGTGTCGTGATGTACTACGGTGTCGTTGCCAGGCGAGTCGCCTCGACAAGGTGGTACTGGACGTTCCAGGCGTGGTCAGCTGTGAATACGCGGTGTACAACAACCTCTGCTAATATATAATCGTCATCGCGAAGTTTGTCCCAGCTAACTTCGTGCATAGGTGATCTGAGACATTCATCTAGAATGAGCATCTGGAGATGGTCAGTAAGTGACAACGTGCAACATTTGCGCTTAACCTTACATCGTCTTCATCCATAAGAGCGGAAGTGGTGCGAATCCTTCGAGGGAACGACACTGCGTTGCGGAAGGATTAGCTGCGAAGGGAAGCAGGGGGGAGTCGGACTACGTACCGTTCTCAGGACTGATGAAATTCGCAAGTGTATACAGGCCAAGGATGTCTCGTAGACCTAGTGGGGCTAGTTCGAGGTAGAGTCGGTTAAGCCCGCCGCGTTCCTCAAGTATGGATATGTCCGTTAGAAGGGCAGGCATCAAAAGGACTATAGGCCGTGACCTGTGGCATAGGGTGTCGACATTGCGGGAGAGATGTCGCCACGTTAGTGATGGAGGTAGGTTACCAGGCGACACAATGTGTGCATGGGGGATGTTGGAGCGTGTGTATGATCTAAAAGCTTTAGTGCTTAGAGTTAGATCATACCGAGGTCGGATAGAAATGCAATACACTCACTGGACGTTGTGGTCAGACAACCATTCTACGTGGCGCCATTGTCGGAACATCCTCCGGAGGCATAAGCTGGGAAGGTGTGACACATCTGCGTCTGTTCGAGATTGTAGGAGGTTCGTCATCTGGTGGAGCAATCCGACGGGTACCCACAGGTACGATCCGTTTGACATTTTCTATGATAAGTGGTTGAGGTCCGCTGCTGCGTGGATAGGTGACAGGATGAGCGACGTGTCAAGGTAACAATAGGGGCCAACGTTACGTGCAGCGCATACGTCCGTGTTTGGTGTAGGAGAAGTTGGGGTAGATGCCTGCCGGTGTATCCCTACAGGCAGACGGCGATGCGTTGCGCATGATTCCGCGGCGTATATATAGGTGCCAAATTTTGTCCTAGCAAAGCGTATGGTGCACGTTGGAGCATTCCCCGCTGCTGCACTGAAGATGGTTAGTACACGGGAGAGAGAAGGCAATCGTGATGTGCCTGCTATCACAGTACCATTGTGTTGGGGTATGAGAGCATTGTAACCCGCACCATTCCATACTCCTTCATCGCATATGCAGTAGCGCAGTAGAGAGTACCAGGGACTATTCGACGTTTCTTGCTTTTACGAATGAAACTGCAGTGAAAGTGGGCTGACGTACATTCGGGAAGGGTGGAAGATCGATAATGGTGCGGGTATGAGAACATATGATCCAAGTACGGGCCAGAGGAAGTCACAAGCACCTCTTTGCTAGGTGCAAGGCTTGTGGCGGAGACTGTGGGAAATTAGCTTACGTACGGTAATCGGTGTGCCTTCAAGGCGCTTGTCGCCACAACTGTTTATCGTCTGCTCCATTTCCCTCCTCGTCTGGTACGCAGTATGCAGGCGTATCTCTGGGTGAAGTTTGATATCCTGTCATGATTTTTATTTCCACGCTGACCCAATGATGACGCATATAAAGGTGCTGTGCGCTTCCTCCTGCCCTAATTGCGGATACGGAGTCCCTAGGTGAGCAAATGATGTGCACCATGCAGAGAAAGGGAAAGGAACGTAGGACGTATGCGGTTGGAGTCCGTTGGATGGAGTTTGTCTCAGCGGGGACACTAGACGTGGAGGAGGTTGGATGGCATGTGTTGGATCTCCGCATTGCGATTGGGGGGCGGGGCGGAGTGTGGCGATGCAGATTTCATTCATTGCTGGGGTCCGCATTTAGTAGGCAGGACAATCTGTGTCCCAAACCGTTGCTAACTTGTTTCGTATGGTCTGTTACAGAACATGCTTGTGTACTACTCCACGCGTGAGTCACCGTGGCGGTGATTTCCCCAGGATGTCGCGCAGGTTCTGCCGTCATTTGGAGGGCCTGCCGTTTAGAATCCTGGTGTTGCAAATGGTAAGTCCGTATATATCGATAGCACAGAACTGTGCTTACTGGTTGACAGTTATCTTGGCATAGTATTTGTCCCCTGTCCTGATGTTGACCAGGCGGTCGTGTTGGACTGCACGGCGGCAAATTATGCCTCTACCGGTCCAGGCTGAGTTAGGTCGTGGTATCTCGGTCAGTTTTCTTGTCACGAAGTCGTCCCCTGGCCAGTACCAAATGTGGAACATATAACTTTTTAGAGAACCGTCGTCGGTGTTTATGCGAAACAGCTGAAACTGCTCTTGGCCTTCGTTGATACCGAGTAGTTCGTGGACTCAGAGGGGAACGTTGGCATTGTCGACTTCAACTTTGGTGAACGATAAACGGGCTCGTGGCGATACATGCATGGCACATATAGTCCTAGCCTTTCGTTGGTCAGTACTAGGAGCACAAGTGTTAAGAATGCAACTGACCATCCTGCTGTTGGTGGTACTTAGGCGAACGGGAAGGATAGAGTCGTGTGTGTTACACGCGTGCTCCGCTTATAAGCGTTGATAAGTGGACTGAGGTGCAGTTTGGGACTTTCCTATATTTGCCCACATGGTCACGTCATACTAAAGTTTGATTACCTCCGTGCAGAGTCAAGTAGTGCAAGGTTCGCATGTTTCACCTTCGTACACTTAATGACTTACGAATGGTGGTCGCATAGGCAACTTGTAGGATGGCAGAAAAAGGCGCGATTCAAGGATATTATACATGTTTTCAAATAACTAGCTACCGGACGGTGAGTAGATTTTGTTCTGGGTGTCCTTCTACATGCAGCTGCGAATTTGGCACTATAGCACCGCCATCAGAGCATTTCTGAGAACGCCGTGTGTCAGCTGTAGTAAATTGCGAGATTGAAGGACGTACGATTCATACGGAGCGACATCGTCCTTGCGCATGCACGTACAGCCCCAGCGTGGGAGACGACAGATGCTCGGTGAGGATGTCATGAAGGCGACTGTAAGGATCTCTCCGGAATAGAACCGGTAGCGAGCTTACGCCGTCCTCCAAGATGTTATCAAATGAGCAACAGTCGTCTACGCACCAAAAGGTTGTCATAAGACGCCAGACCACCATAGGTCCATAAGGGGGGATGTTTTTGCCTTCGCAGTACGCTTCGTCTCCGGCTATCGGGTCGAAGAAGGCGACGAATGATCCATTATCTCCGAAGAAACGACCTTGAGAAGGGCAGACGAACCGCCGGCGCCAGCATTCTTCGGGTATATGGAGAGTTTCGTTGACGGTTATGCGTTGGTATTCTGTCCACGCCGTAGGTGCGACTGCCAAGGAGAAGTCCCTGGCCAGGAGTCGGTTTATGAGGGTGGATTCGTATGGGAAGTGGGGATCGAGAGCGAAGTCTGCTAGGAGACCACGTCGCTTGAAGGTCAACTCGGGGTGGCTGCAGCTGAAGCTCAATCCGGTGACAAAATTGGATAGGGCTGTGCATGGGGACCGTGAAAGCGGGGCACAGGGGGAACATGTGTACGACCTATGGATGTGGATGGTTCGGCCTTGTCGGGTCCAGATGGTGATCATCTAAGCTATGAGACGACGGAGGGCATGGGGAAGACTGCTCGTGGTCAGTGTGTACTCCGCGATCCAGCATTTGTCGTTTCCATCGTCGAGGAGGGCGTCAGAGAACCGATTAAAGTCGACGTTACTGACAAAGATATCCAGGGCTTCCGGACGAAAGTTGGGCTCTCGTAAAATGAAAGCGAGGACAACTTCGCTGCCGATTACGGCACGATTTTTGGTGACGAGTTCGAGGACACCCTGCGGATCAGATACGAAGGGAGTGATGAGCTTGGTGAGTGTCCGTTTGAGGGAGGCAGTAACTTGGTGGTAATTTTCCCGACAGGTGCATCTCCATTTTGCCAACAACGGTAAATCCATGTCGTCCGCGAACATGTCTCCTATTTCGGTATGGACACTGTCATCATATCTAGGTGAGTTACAGGCAGTCATATGGCAGGCCGACGTACCGCAGAATAGGCAGAATGGTGTTTGCGATAGAAGGGAACATCATGCTCAGTGGGTATGTGTGGACGTGACCGGCCGGCTCTGTGCAGCCAGTTATGGTGAAGTCATACACGTCATCATGTAATGCGGATACAATGTCTTGTCCGATCGGAGCAGGGGTCTACGGATGTCAACTCTTAGGGTGCTTTCCATGGGTCTAATGACTGCGGGATTGCGCCCTATGAGATGATGATCATCACACGGTGTCAGTTGTTCCTGGCCTACCATGCTGTTTCCTGTGGAGACCCACAAATGGTAAACTGCTATGTCCCTTCACGAGGAGCTCCACTTAGCATATTGGTCCCCGACAAGCTCCATTGTTCCCCGGAAAGACTTGATGGGCGATCCTTGTGCGGTCGTAGAATATGAACTTGAGAGAATGGTCGATTGTTCCAACTCGATTGCCGCCCCTCCAACAGGGCCAACCTCGTCTACTCTTTTTTGGCCACATCTCGCCCGTCTGTCGGGAGGGCCAGCGCCATGGGATATGACGTCCCCCCCCCCGCCCGCCCTTCAGCGGGATAATTTCTCACAGTTTACTTGTAAGAAAATGGCCGGTGCACCGTGCGCGACGGTCAAACCCATGTTGATATCAAGAAATTAGGTGATGCCTGCCCTCGCGCGACTGGGAAGGGGCGCTGAGGTGCAGCGAGAGGCTGTTGAAGTCCTCCGCCCATTGGTTTCAACAATCCCTCGCTCAGTTGTCGATAGAATTTGTGTCTGTCATAGGGACCTGGTTGCGTGACAACCTCCATGCTTTAATGTATCATATTAAGTTTCCGCTACCACCAATCCACAGAGCGTGCCAGTTGTATACCAACTCATTCTCCTCCAGGAGCGGGAGGAGGGGGTAGGATTGGGCATGCTCGCACTCCGACCGTCCCGTGCGCAGCTCTGGTGCAGCTCCCGCAGTCGGTCTGCAATGCCGTCCAATTTGTTCCCGGATCTTGAGCGCCAATTAATTTGGAACAATTGAGAGCAAATCGAGTGTATACTTACTCATATGAACTCAGCGGCGATAATCGCTGCAGTGCTTGAATGTTAAGTGTGTTATGCAGCGCTATCCGTCCCTGCTTCTCTGTCAAGCAGGGTGGAGGTGAGGGGTTGCACTGCATAACTGATCTATTACGCCTTGGCTTGTCAACCTACTTAAGGTCTGTGGTTGTGACATTTGGATACTCTACGGTAATGCTTGTTTCCGTGTACAAGCCTCTGTTCGGAGAAAAACGGCGTTAATCTACGCAGCTCCAATGATAATGGGACTCCCGTTCGGGTATAGCTTTGTACATTTTCAACTTATGTCTCCTCGTTCGACAGCCAAGGGAGTGTCTCACATCACGAGGCCTCGTCTAGAACGTCCAGTCTATGGAGCTCTGTTCGAAGCTCTTGCGATAGTCACTGTTGAATCTTGTTAGGCTTGAAAGGTCGCAGTATGACGAGACCTTCAAGAGTTCGCACTCTGGATAGCATGACATATACACCTTGCAGCGATGCTGCACTAGCAGGGTCGATGATAGCAATATCCAAAGACTGACCTTGCGATTTATAATCTGTGTACGCATAGGAAGGTAACAGCGGGAGTTGGTACCTAGTCACAGAAGTTCGCTGCACGCCCGTAGGAGTCGAATGGATCCAACTGAACATAGTGCACTCGGGGAAGATAGGGACTATATCATCACTTGCGTTATTGTACAGGCTACCCACTCCTGGGATGTGGATGTACACGATGAAAGCGAACCGTTTGCCATCATCTTCTTCATATATAATATCTTTGACAGTGCCTTCGGTGCCGTTGACTACTCCATTTGTGAATGCGAGATTTTCTTGTACCATAACTCGCATTCCGGGGAAAAGGGGTAACTTGCCGAGACTGTCCTGCGTAACGGTAGAAGACAGCTCCCAGAGCTTGGGACGTTCTTCTTTCATGACTGCATGACTTCCGATCTTGTCCCTGGCATGGTACAAGTGAATGTTCGACCCAATTGCGCGTGTGTGATGTCCCATGATTCGAAGGTTCAATAGGTCCCGAATTTTCTTCCGCCCTACTATTATGGGTGCGTTGGTGAACGTCCCTTTCGACAAGGATAAGTCAACGCGGTCTGCATACCTACGTGCCAATGTTGCAAAGTCGCTGGGTGAGTCTATTGTGCTAGAAGTTTTGACTTGCCCCACGCAGACTCTTCCGAGGAGGTTCGCAAACTGTTGGTCGTCTACTTGACGTTGATTTTTCCTGAGCAGTACTACTGTCTTAACCTGTCGCCACAAAAACACTCCAATCAGTGTGCCGAATCCGGTCTTGCCTTGGCAGTTTTGCAGTTCTGGGTTCTGAACGAGGCTGTGGCTATAGAGGGGGAGGTCCCGGACTGGGCGTAATTGTCCGAAGTCGCCTGTGAATATTATACTAACGCCACCAAACGGCATGTTAGTACCAGCATGCTCACATCGTTTTGCTTGCAGTAACCTAGCATGAAGATTACTGAGGAATATGGCACCTATCATGGATATTTTGTCCAGAATTAGGTACTCGACTCCAGCCCATATCTTCACAAGTTCTTCGATGTCTCGGCCGGGCGTGTCAGGCAAGAGCGTCAACGAATGTATTGTATGCCCACCAATGAGAATGGCAGCGGCACCGGTGGGTACGGCGACAAGTATCGTTTTGCTTTTGCCCAACAAACGAAACAGCCTAAGGATGGAGTTCACTAAATGCGTCTTTCCGGTACCACCCACTCCCCCGGTGTACATAAGCAGCTGTCGGTCACCCTCTATGAGATGCTTGCTTACTATTTCAAATGCTCTTAATTGCTTTTGATTCGAGAGCAAGTTTTTCTCAAGAATAACTTGGTATACAACATCCTTAGGATCATAGATACTTTGGCTGTTTGAGCTTGTAGCGTTGACGGGCACTGCATTGTCTAGTCACATGCTGTCAATGGCAGGCAGACAGTCTTTTCACCTTCGGACATTCCTGTCAGTAGAATGTAGCCCGTCTGGCTCAGACTCTGGTCGTCGTTTCTTCTTGAGAAGCCGCATGGTCGAGTGCTGTGCTTCTAGTTCTTTACACTTTTCCTCCATTAGCGATACGGAAGTCCCATGTCCTGGGCTGTGCACGTCCTCCGCTGGGTTCGCCACGAAACATCTGTCTATTGCGTGTCAGAATCGAATGCCCAGGTTAGTGTCTAGTGCAGCTAAAAGAGTGGATTCGCGTACGTTGGGGTCTGCTATCTCGGTTTCCGTACCCTCATGGGATATCCTCTGACGGGGGCTGTCGTCGTACACGTCAAACGGGTCTGGAGATGGAGGTCTGTCAGGAATTTTCAGGTTCACATGTGACGAGATATATCGCGCTTCATTAGCTTTATCTCGGGCATCTTTGCACTCGCTGAGTACATTCATGTTGGAGATAATTGTCTTGTGCTCTTGAGATATCATGCTGGCTAGACGTTCGTAAGCATCAGTCCACAATTCATGTTCATCTCTCAGGTCCTTTGGGTGACACCAAGGTATAAATAGGGTAAGGATGGTGCGAGCCCACTGCTCCCGCTCCTCTTCGCTCCTGTCATGGCGGGGAATACGTTCTCCTAAAACGACAGGGACTGCCCACACTGTTCGTTTTCGAACCACGTGTGTCTCGTACTGTGGATATTCACGCACTAATTCGGACTGCGCTTCCTCCGGTCTGCCCTTCTTAGATCGTGCTCTGCCTTGGTCTTGTCTGCGGAGTAAGCGTTTCGTTTCAGCGTCTTTTGTGATTTTCTCTGTCATCCCAACGTACTCATACAGTCCCATGCTCGCAA
Organism: Ganoderma multipileum BCRC 37180; assembly: GCA_000338015.2. NCBI lineage: Eukaryota > Fungi > Basidiomycota > Agaricomycetes > Polyporales > Polyporaceae > Ganoderma > Ganoderma multipileum. The sequence goes on along the minus strand of BACB01005399.1, from coordinate 152,189 downwards.
AAGGTTCGTCTGATGGTCTCAATAGGTAATCCTGTTGCTGGTTCACGGCAGATATAGAGCCAGAGCCTAGTAACAGTATTATGTTGTCATTGTCATGGGTTAGCGACTGCAGACAATGCTCGGTAAGGTTAGTCGTTTCAAATCGGACAGCTCGAGATTCATCACAATCTGGCAGGTGCTCGGGTTCATTCACACCCCCGGTAGAACCTTTCTGAGACAGGTTACACTGCACCGACAACCAGTGCCGTTGGACTAACTGGTCAAAGCTTCAGAAGTGTAGGATTCTAAACTTGTCGCTTTTGTAGTTATCTCCGCTGCCTAGTAAGTACGCCATGACCTGTTGGTGGGATACTTCTTGCTTACCCATCATACTGTTCACCAATATGGTTAATGCACCTGTGTGCTCCGAATTCTGCCAGTTCGGCATACCTTCATATTTATCGCGCGTCCTGTTAATCGCATATAGGAGAGCCGATAGTCCGACGTGCACAGGTAGACTGGCCTTGGTTATATAGTCGGTGACGTAGTATATGAGTGACTTGGCCGCTTCCCCGGAACCAATGTGTTTGATGTCCATGTTCACCCTGACGAGGAAGATGATAAGGTCGTTGTAGTTAGCTATCCGTGGGTGAAGTCGGCGCAGGAGAATGGAACCTGTCTCTGGATCTTTAGTAGATACATCTCGCATTGTACTGTCAATTCGCATGCGGCAATTTTCATCTGTGCGCGGTTCTCCCCGCTTGAGGTTTTTCCAGCAGGTGTCTGTGTGTTGGTACCAATTGGTGTGTGTCACGACGTCATTGACAGAAGATGCATAATGAAGCCAAAACTTGTCTGGCGGAGTGTTGTGGATACAGGGACCCAGCATGGTACTTGGATGTACATAGTCGTTGGTTTTTGGGATCTTTGGCCGAGGAAGTGGGCCGTCAGTTTCGTTGACAAGCATTGTCGTGCCGAGTAACTCACACTTGATTAGGCTCTCAAGCCATGCATACATATCACGTTCATATTGGGTAGAGGCTTCCATGAGATCTCTCATCTCCTGCGGTGAAGGGTGACCTTGTAGCCAAATCAACATATGACAATGCAGCGTACCGCGGCCTTGAGTCTCTACTGTGCCGTAGTAACCCGTACATTTTCCGAGGAGTCCTCTATCCTTCCTCCCATATCGTAATATAATACTTGTGAATGACAATATGATGGTGTGAAAGAATTTCACGCACGCAGACGGGTTACGGGCTACGATATGCATGCGGTCCCATTCCGTTAACTCCTGCCCTATTTCCAGATATTCTAGCTTGATATTGTCTCCGGCTAACAGTCTCACTAATGGATGGTTAACATCGGAAGGATTCAGTGTGATAAAAAATGCAGGTGTTCCACGCATATTTACCATAGCACGGATCTCGTTGCGCATTTTAAGCTTATATCTAGCGGTGCCCGGAAGGTCATGAAGCATAGTCCCTACTCTATTGACCAGATTGATGAGTTCGTGCTGAGAAGTAGTGTCAGGTTCGTATCGGGGATTAGCTTTGAACCTGGCAATTAGCGTCTCCAGTTCGCGTTGATCCACCGAAAGTAAGTCGCAGATAATCTCTCGCTGCTGGGAAACCTTGACTTTGAAACGAACGGACTCGTACACTGCTTTTTTCTGAAGGATGTTATAATACACGAAGGCGAAATCTGGATCGCGTTCAAAGGGACTATCATCCAATTGCAGTAAATACTTGAGCTGTTCATCCATAGAAATCGGTACATCGCGCGCCGGTTCGTGGAAACTGCCTATGCCCCACGGGTCCAGGTGTGGAAAAGGCCAGGTCAGAAGACTTGGGTTCTCGAAGTCAGGGATGAACCTATTTCCTGCCTGAGAACGCACAAAGCGCCCTCTGGCGAGACAATGAGACAGAGCCTTCATTTTCATGTCACGATACGAAAATGATGCTTCATCGCCTAGCGTGTAGCCGACATTTTCCATAAGTAAAGACTCCCCGTTTTGCCCTAGATGATCTTCATGCACGTTTCTATCAGTATAATCCGAGACTGCACTCCTGATAGTATCGTTGTCCTCGATGAAACCTACTTCCAATGCACAAGGTACCTCTTCGTCTTGATCTTCGTTACCGGGCCCGAATAGCGCGTCAAGATTATGCTGGCTAAAGCTGTGGAATTCTGTATCGCACAAATAGTGGAGGTTTGTGGAAGTTAGAAAGCGCGTAATGGTGGCAATACGAGATTTTCGAACTAAAATCAGTCCCAGTTTCCCGATGGTGTCCCTTGTCGGTTTCACTGTCCCTACAAAGACCGCACACACTGTATCTCGGATAGATTCAGGAGGTGGGGGTAAGACGTCGTTGATGTGTGTAGAATCTTGCGGCATGACGAGCACGTTACCTTTCAGGCAGCTCTGGCTAGGCATGTCTCCCTTCGTGGTAGTTCCGGCTGGGGTAGGAATAATGTCGATATCATCGGTTTTCTTCCGGAGATCAGAAAATCGGTACAAAATCCTGCTTCACCTTGCCCTGCCAATTAAAAGTCTGTCAGTTACAGTACACGAGTGGAAGGCTGTCTTTACATCTGTCGGTAGTTCATCGTGTGCGTAGTATAACCAATTCGCCAGAGACAACTGGGGCATTTGTCATCTTACAACGACGTCCTGATGACAAGCCTCGCATACATGGATCTCCGCTAAATTCCAACAATCCGCCAACCCTCGAGGATTTAGCAATGCTCTTCTGTACAACTCAAAGTCGTACGTCGACAGTTGAACTTTCTGCAGTAGTGCGTCATTTCTGAGTATGCTTAGGTCCACTTCCGTGGAATGTACGTCACTAATCTCTTTGGAAGGTACGCGACATCCACATGGTCCGCACACTGACATACTGAAATTATCAGTCTTGAACGTGTCCTGCCATTCACGAATGATTGATCTTCGCAGCTGGTCGTTCGCGACCTCTAGGTAGGAATAGTTTGCGGTCAGTGATTCAGCCCGGAAGGTCCTCCGGACTCGCTCGACGTGGTCCGCCATTCGTGGACGCTGGAGCCTTCGGAACACTACGAGCACCATTGGACAAGAAAGACTGCACGAGTGTGCGCCCAAGCTCTCAGCAAGAGAAGCGCATCGGTCTTTCATAGTGACTCGTATCTCATGTGCATACGCTATTTCTCGAAGATCGCCTGCGTGCCAATGAGAAAATAGGGACAGCAATTGCGATAGACACGATTTCACCACAAGGTCACCGGGGAGTACACCGGCCTCATACCAATTGGGCTCACTAAAGATTGTCAACGTACTAGCAACTTTATGTGTGTAGTCCATGTCCTCCATGTCGATATCGTGCCATTCGAGGTGAATATTTGAATCATTGATCCGGATTACCCGGGCTATACATCACAACAATTAGCACTGAAATGGTGCATTGGACACCGTCAATGCTTACCGCATACGACATCCTCCATAGGTGTATTTTGATGCACGAGGATTTGGATAATATGGGATGTGTTGTCTGTAAATAGTGGAATGCCTGTTAGTTCGACGAGCCAAGTCTTCCTAGCATTCGCTTACGTACCTGAATTTTCCTCGTGCTCCGTACTGGTCTCATCGTTCGCCGAGCTCCGTGCTAAATTATAGCTATCTGGAGTTGTATTTATGGCTAAACAGAGACCGTTAATGTTAGGATCCATGCTACTGTGCCTGCGAGGCTACGCGACTCACTGAACTGGACGACACCGTGGTTGTTTCTACCGTGTATTTGGAGGACGTCTTCAAGTGCGGAGCCTACAGACACTTCCATCATCTATAATCTGGGATCGTAGTCTCTGCGGGTGCAGAGCTAGGTGAAGGATACTGGTATGGTTCTGCCGCATTTCGAACAGACGCCATAGTCATATGGATGGCACTTACCGTGAGAATCATATCAAGCACATGGCACTGCAGCTGGTGCCAGGTCATAGCTTGCCCACAAACGACTCCATGTACCACCATCACACAGAGCCATGCACCGTCCACTGTTCGATTTGCGTCTTGCTGTTTCCACCTCGTCAGGGACCATACCAATGAGGCATGCTTCTCAAATGCTATACCAAGTTCAGTTAGCCTTGTGGAGCCTTACAGGCTATATCGATGGTATGTGACTACCGGGGAAAATCTCCACTCTCGAGTTGCGTACATCGGGGATATTGCCACTTATACTCCTTGCCCAGGTCTAACTTGAATCGATTAGATGGACGATACCTCCCGGAGCATCTATCTTGCCGTGGACAGGGTTCTGGTGAGTTGTAACTAGCCTTCCCTGTTGGAGTTGGGGCAAGTTTCGCTATTGACGTGGTCCCGTCGTGGTGCAGGCCTCCTACACTTGGAGGACGTTTGCCCCTGGGAGCAATGGGGGTATCTCTCGAAATGCTGGCGGGCATTGAGTAAGTAACTCGTTATTAATTTGGGAAAGGTCGCTCGATGCCTGAATTTGGCTCATAGCGTCTGTCGTGCCTCGCGTAGGAGACTGTCACTATAGTTCCTCGCAATTCAAAATCAAAGGGGCCGGGCTATATAAGCTGTGCCGAGTGACAATGACATAGTGTATCTATCCTTCGTATTGCGCCTACGGTCCACAACCTCTCTAACAACATGTCATTTCAGGAACCGTTGCTCCGTGAAGATAACACTAGATTTGTGCTGTTTCCTATCCGTTACCCTGAGGTATGTAAGCTATGGCTTGTGTTTTATCGTCGACTAATTCGCGAAGCTGTGGAATGCGTACAAGACTGCCCAAAAATCATTCTGGACCTTGGAGGAGATCGATTTTTCAGGCGATCATGGCGACTGGACCGAACATCTTTCGCACGAAGAACGCAAGTTTATCTCTATCATCCTCGCCTTCTTTGCATCTTCGGATGGCATTGTAGGTGAAAACCTTGTCCAGCAATTTTCTGCAGAGGTGGCTGCCCCCGAAGCTCGTTGCTTCTATGGTTTCCAGATCATGATGTGAGTCCCGTTAGAACGCGCGCTGTTACTTTGACAGGCTGAGTCGAGTATAGGGAAAATGTACACGTGGAAACATACGCTCGATTCCTACAGGAACTCATTCACGACGAGACCGAACTCCGACACCTGTTCGGAGCATTGGATACCATACCGACTGTGGCTCGCAAGGGACAATGGTGCCTCAAGTGGTTCGACTGCGATGCCTACACGTTTGGCACCCGGATCATTGCGTTCGCCATCGTTGAAGGAGTGTTTTTCTCCTTGTCGTTCGCCGCGATCTTCTGGCTTCGCTATCGCGGATTACTTCCTAGTTTGTGTCACTCGAACGAACTTATTATGCGCGACGAAGGCCAGCATACCGAATTCGCCTGCAAGATGTCCAACCTCCTCTTGGAGCGTGTCCCCACTCCGGTTGTTCATGGTATGATTGATGAAGCTGTCGGGTTGGAAGAGGAGTTTTTTGCGAGTAAGTATTCAATCGGTACGTACTGCGTGACTCTGATCCGAGTCTTGTTAGGCACGTTGTCAGTGGGCGTTCGCGGAATTAATGCCAGTCTCATGAATGACTATGTGGAATACGTCGCGGACTTTTTGCTTTCTCGCTTGGGCTACGAGCCCTTGTATGGTAGCAAGAATCCGGTGAGTTCTCCGCTCTAATTTGGAACCTAGACTAACTGGCTAATACATCCAGTTCCCGTTCATGGAAGGTACCGCGATTCCGTGTCGGGTCAACTTCTTTGAACGACCAGTGTCTGACTACCTCGGATCCTCCGTCGGATATGTCACCAATTTCTAAGGTCAAGCGTCATATCGAAGCTGTCCCTTCCATACTGATAGCCGTTTATTACCTTGTAGACGATGTCCCGCGCATGTACATACGTTCGCGTCCCTACACCGCAGTCGTTACGTGTGATCTACCATCGTGTTGTAGCAATGTGCGATGTCGATTCTCGTCATCGCTGATGGTTTCGATCTCGATTCTATAGTGTTCAGATTTGATTCTAGTCAAAATATTCCATTTGACAAATGTGAACTATGTACGTCCTACGATACTCGTGGACGGCAATTGTTAACCAATTTCTCGGCCGCAGCTAGTCCGAAACCTTGACCCATCGCCTCCTTAGTGTCCCTGCAGTGGTGCTCCCTGTCGGGGAACTATGCAATCGAATCCAACAGTTACCAGGAGCGTAACTTCGGTGGTATAGGGGCAATGAAGTATGTGTGCTTATTTTACACGTCTACTGTATCGTTTCCCTATATGCGATCCGAATAAGCTCTAGCTCTGACCCGAGTATATGGGTTTACAGATATATAAGGCGTCCTCGTTCATCAGTTCTTGTCCTGCAGGTCGCCACTTGGCATCCATTCCCACCGCATCGTCCCTTCGACCGTTTCACCCACTTCTATGTTGACGACTTATGACGACGTTGTTGCAGCATCTATCCATCCTGTCCATGACAGTCTTGACCCTCTTTCGGATTTTGGCTCTATGCCTGATCTGGAATCTGCGGCAGAGACTATGGAGTTTACTTCTCCTCCGAGCACGCAGCCTTGTCCGGATGATTGGAGCTTACAAGTAGCTCAATCGCCTACGATGCATACAGGGCTGCGCGACTTGTCCATGGAGCAGTGCATCTATTTTGTCTATCGTGGTCGTGCTGTACGTCCTAGTTCTTTCCTTGCTTGCTCGTTAGCTAATAGTTTTGGTGTTCAGATGTGGTTCCACGTCAGTGTAATCATAGAGGATTGCACTCGTGGTGAAGGCTGCCCTCATGTGGATGTTCGTTATCTCACGGCTCTCGACGAATACGACCCTTCTCGCACGCGGATCGGGCTCGTGTTGGAACAGGGAATTCAGTGTAGACTTCTTCGAGAGCTTCGCTCCGCGTTAGGGTTGATTGCCCCCTCTCCTACGCCCGTGTACGTGCATCTTGCATCCTTGTTGTCGGTTGATCTAACATTTAGCAGTTGAGATCGGGGTTGCTACTACATGCTGGTTGCTATAATCGTCTGCGTTTTCCACGACTGGTCCGCAGATAGCAAGATGCCTGTCTAAAATGGCAATTGTGTACCTTATGCCTTTCATCTTCGTTTCCTCTATGCATGTTTTTTCTTCCCTTATAAATAATGCCACGTCCTGGATGCCATTGTCACTTAGATGTATACGCGATATCGAATGTATCATTCGGCTTGGGCATACGTATGGTCCTGGCTCTCAGTATCTTGTAGTTTTCACGTATGCATTTCCGAACATTTAATTGGAACCTCGGGCATTACACTCCTCTGTGTCCCTGCGTTGAGTCTCCTCATATGTTTCCCGGGAGCATGTCACTAGAGACGAGTCTTGCCATTCCCAGGACCGTCTATGTGACACCATTGGCAGTCAAGATATATGTGTTCAAAATATAGACGAAGGCGTTAGAAGCCTGATGTTGTCGCCACTGTAGTATGTACGTACGCTGATCCGGAGAGCGAAGGACAAAATCTGGGGACACTATGACCCTCGTTGTTGGAGCTGCGCACCCTTCGACCTCTCGCTTTCCGACGCAGCTCTGCTGTTGTACTGGAAATAAGAGAGCGAGCACCTCAAAATCTTCGCGTGCGATTTTGCGAATGGTATGGATACCAGGTCTGTGGCCAACCCTTCACACGTGAATGCCGGTGCTCACGCGGAGCCTGTTGGTATCAGACACCGAGTAGCGTCACTTTACATGACATTGCACTTTGTACCCAACCGTAAGTGTACACTTCCTGTCTAGCTGATTCATATCCTACACTCATCCATCAAACGCTCCTGCACGCCTCCACTTCCACGCCTTTCGTGAGGCTCGATGGAGGGCGCAGATCGCGTACTTGACCTCATCGTACTTCATCGAGTGGACGACATTGCACCAGAATATTAGCACCAACGCCCAGCCGATGTGTTCGCAATGCTTGCCTGTCGATGTCCGCAACAAACGTAGTTTTGGCCGTATCCGGGTCCGAAGTAGATGCCAACACGTGCACGACTGCAGGCAGACACGTCATCAGCTGGCTGGGCAAGATTGCACCTAGGATGCGAAACATTCATACCATGATTGGAAACGATTCTTCCGGGAAGTCGGGCACTAGGCCAGACAAGAGGTAGCGATTTAATTCAGTGCCTTGTCATCCGACAACAGGCTGAATAGCAACGGTACAAATAGGGAACTTCAGCGGCGGAGGTTGTCTGGACCACACGACGCAGTCGTGTGCAAGGATGCTGCGGAGTAGCTCTATACCTAGAAAGACAATATCAGGGTGCACAAGAGTCAGCGATGCTATCGCTACACGGAAAGCGACAGCAAAGGGAAGAAGACATCCGCACTGATCTCGATCATTTACAAAAGCATCTGCAAGTAGTCCTCCAAGACTGAATGGACGATCATGAGGTAGTGCTCCAGAGATGGGCGTAGATTCTCTTACCGTCTGGTATCACTTGTGGGAACTTATCTTGTAGGATGGTAACCAACTTGTTTGATGACCTCTCGTAAACCTCCTTGAACGCTGCTCGCATCGTCGGATCCTCTTTATTGCCGAACCGACCCACGAGCTTGCCACGCATCCACAAATAACTCGAGAAGGCAGTGGGCTGGAAGGAAGTAGACATTCTCGCCAGCACTGATCGAACAATGGGCAAGACGGCCGAACCGAAGGAGTTCAGCCCCAGACGGAGCAGGCCAGTTGTGCGCTCACAGATCATGTATTCTGAACCATACATCACAATGAGGGGTTCAAACACAGCCCATGCTTTCTGATGGGTGTTCTCCCAACTCCCAGGTACTTGTTCGCTGAACCATTAAATGACCCCCAGCATCACCTCTAGGTTGTCCAAATCATCTGAATGGACGTTCAGCGGATGTTCGGATTGGGAGAAGAGACGCGTAGTGTGCTTACTTGCAATGGTGACAAGCTCATCCTTGGTCGTTGACGTCGTCTTGCTTCCAAGATGTCTAGGGAGAACGTTTGAAACGACTGGGCGGCCTGCTCCATTGCCATGGGCAAGATGACATAGATGACGGCCTCATAAACCTGGACCTTGTTATCCTGCACGAGCTTCCAGCCCATAGTCACCAGCAACGAGTGCAGTTGCGGCAGAGACTTGACAAGATCCTGCGAACCAGAATGACTCAGCTGAGTTGCACGAGGAGGAGGAAGTCTGCGCACCCGTTTGCAATCTTGGCAGAGATATTTGAGGGCCTACCCAGCTGCGACGTTCACGTCTTGGTCGCCATCTCCAAGTCCGGCGGAAATATACTGTAACTGGTACGGGATATAGTCTGGGTGCTTGTTGAACTATTGTGTGTAGCAAGAGATGATGAGCAGTGCGACATAGTGAACACGAGGGTGGTGCAACAGTGATGGAATGAGATCTATGATCTTCGGTACCGCCTTGTGATCGTTCAGCTTGACTTCAGTGCCCATAGACCGCATTGCGAACAGCGGCGCTTCGATCTTGTGCCAGGAGATGTTGGCACCACGCGAGAGACCGTTCGTGATCATCTCGTAGGTGGCATCGAGACACTTGTCGGCCCCGAGAAGGTGGCGACAGTCTTTGAGGGTGTCACACATGATGCCGAAACGAACGAAAGTTCTCAGTCTCTTGACCGGTCAATGTCGTGGTGTCGGCGGTGAAGTCCAGATGATGAATCGTGATGCTCATGAGGACTCGGTACCGGTCGAGGAAGAGCGGAGAGCCCGATGACTTCTTTCCGATGCTCTGTGCAAGACACATCCAGAAGTTGAACGTGATTGGCATGATGTCGAAGTCGGGGTACGCGGAGCACTGTCCGATAGCGTCTACGATGGGGAAGAAAGTGTCCCGATGGTGGATAAGCAGGCTACGGTAAGCCTCTGCTGCTTCAGCGAAGATCCGGCGAACCCTCTGATTGTCTCGGGGTCATCTTTGGACTTTGTGAGCTTGGGCTTGAACGCGATGGCGCGGAGTACAATAACCTCGATCACTGCCATGTTGTCCTCAACCTCTTGTGTCTTGTGTATGAGGTCCCAGACCGCAGTGACCGCAGAATTGAACTGCTCGTCCGAAGAAAGAGCTTGGAACGCATACGCAAGCAATGGCGAGTTGAGGAACGTCGATGCTGGGATCTCGCCGGCAGCAAGCCAGGAGCTGAATGCGTTGAACACTTCGGACTGGACGATGAATGTGGCTCCTGCAAGAAGTGTGCGTTCGTCCATTTAGGACGCAAATACAGGGAAAACTGGATAGAGTCGCACACACCTGGAGCCTGAAGATATATCGCCAATAACTCTGTGACTTTTGGTGTGATCATCGTCAATAACTTCGCCAACCTTTCCTTGTATTCATCGTCCTATGGCAACCACACGTATTCAATGTTCGTGCTCCGGTCTAAAGATCAAAGCCACGTACCATGATTGGGAGCTTAGTATTCGACATCACTTCTTCCGCGAGCATTGTAAGGAACTGGAGCAACCCGGAAACAGAAGCTGGATTTCTCCCAAACGATTCGATCATGGTTTGCACAGGATCCTCGCAAGCAGGAAGCTGAAGTGCAAGCGCAGAAATGGCCAAGCAGAGCTGTACCAGGATCATCCGCGGACCACTGTGGTAAGTCTCCAGAGGAGTCAACAGGGTGTCTCGCAGGCGAAGGAGGTGACTGTTGTTCATATGAGATAGATCAGATGTGACCTAGATAGGGTGTGGGTTCGACTATTGGCTCCAGTATGCTTTCGACTGAAGTACACACCTTCGCCCTCAACATCTGCGCTGCAAACAGCTTTGCGACAGGTGGAACCTCGAGTGATAGCAGGATGAAATTGCAAGTTGTCCAGCATTCAGAGTGGCAAACACTGGAAGCAATGCATTAGACGTCGCGGTCATCCGAAGTACCAGGTGAAACGGAGATTTACGGAGTGCTGGAAATCTTGCAACCAGATATTGGCTTGATCTAGCGCAGTTGTACGTGCCACGAGGCGGAATGTTGTGCCAGGGTCATGGAGGCCCTCTCTGACTCCAATCGCGTAGGGGGGTCGCATGGTCTTCTTCCGGGTTGACGATTGAAGAGAAGTCCGAGATATGGTTGTTATACTGAATGGAGTCGGAGGTCGTTCGGAAGTCATTACCTTTCCATGGCAGGCGGTGCAGTGGTATTCAGAATGGCCAGGTACTTGAGCAAAGACGGCGGGGCGCAGATGAACATGGTAAGTGGCCTCGATGAGTTAGCGCTCCGTCTGACGGGGGAGGGGGGGGGGGGCTGGCAGTAGGAAGACGTCCTACAGTAATAAGGTTAAGGTCATGGTGAGAGCGCCAGTCCACCGTCCAAAAGTGCACTTTGTCTGATGCTGGTCCTCGTGGCCTCAGGAGTCCGCCTCACATAATGATGTGGCAAGCGCTTGTAGCTGGTGACTACCCCGTAATAGACTCTGGAACGTTACATGCCGGGGGTCACAACGATGTCTCCGCCAAAAAGGATGCTCTTCTCAACGATGATGACTTGGCTTTCTATTCTCTCCCTCTCATCCACGTCAGTTCGCTCCTGCCACTTCGCTCTCGCTTATACCGGATTCTCGATCTCATCGCACTTTTCCCGGCCTCGCTCTCTCGGGAAGGGAGAGGACGGACGCACAGTCGGACAAAGCAGACTGGATTGTCGCCCCCAGACAAAAAACCGTTGTACGTATTTGTTATTGTTCGACATCTGTGAGCCACCCGAACTTTTTTTTTTCGCCTTTTAGTGCTTCAACATCCATCGACAGGCTAGAGCAAGCTTCATAGGGGCGCTCGCCCACGCCCCATCCGCCATTCTTGCCACGAAGACTGTGAGCGATATCATGAATTAGGAGCATGCTCTTGTCTGCCTGGGATGGTGAGTACATTAAACTATATGTAAAAAAAATGCCGTGAGTTGATCAGGCATGAGGTCTCAGACTCGCGTGTATTACTCGCAAGACACCGATGGAGGTGAAGTGATAGCTCACGTTAGTGTACCACCAGGTAGGTGGTCATCGCCTTCCATTCGACTGTCCAGTAGCCCCCGCACCATCGCTGCAGTGAGTACTATTCAGCTTTTTCCCACCAACGCACTAGTCTTTCGCTCCTATCTTGTGTCCTATGTCACTCTGCACGAGACTCCCAAAACCTCGATCGCCTATTCCAAGACCTCCCATCATGCACCCTCCTTTATGGCGATAATGACACACGTCTTTCATCCCCAGTTCCAACATCCTTTTTTTCCGGGGCCACCGTGAATCGCATCTCAACTGGACAACTTCCCCGCGCGTTGAAGACCTTCCCCCATTTCTCACACCCTGAGCGTCTGCGACCTCCTGCGAACAACGGACCCTGTAAGGTACGCAACATTAATACGGACTTTGTCCATTATTCTGATCTAGCCGCGGACCTCGATGCCATGTCTGATACCGCCTATTCTTTACACTCACCCCGCGCGATCGCCCTCTCGAGTCCTTCAGTCCTCTCGAGCATCGAGAAATATCGGGAGCTCTTACGGACAACTTTTGGAGCCGCGTAAGCCTGACCTCATCCTCTTCTCGACTCAGAACTGACATTATGCGTTGTCCGTGACTGGCAGTAGCCCTCCCAATGATGAGTGTCGCACACCGACAAGCAAGACTTCTAACTGCGACTTCTCTACTGCGTCAACCCCGTGTGTATCTTACGCGCAGTCAAATATTCCCTCAATTTTGATGCATTATTCCGCTAGCTATTCGTGTTCCGCTTCTTATGCTCTCTACCACATGATCTCCGACCGGGAAACCCAACTGCTTCGCGATGACGATGATCTGGAGGGTCGGAATGGTGGTGAGTGCGCTGTGCAGCCCGGCGCCCTCATCAAAGGGCGTTTCGGTAGCATATGTGCTGCACGAGACGGCATGAGTGAGGAGGGAAAGTCAAAGAGGAGGGCGCAAGCTCGTTTCGGAGCACCTGGAGTGAGTTTTACTCGCTTCATGTCATATTACGGAGGATTGATTTCGAATTCCTTGACTAGACTCGGCCAGAGCATACACAATATCGTCGCTGTGACCCTAGCACCTAATGTTCCTAATCCCAAAAGATATGACACAAGACATCCTCATGATTCAGCTGTTGTCCCAGGCCTTCTACCACCTACTCGAATCCTTGTGTCATGCAGCACAGCCTCCAACAATGTCGTTGTTTGATCTGCAATATCTCGAGGTACGTTGGTTAGCTTTATGTTGTAAATCCTGTCTAATTTATGCTTTGAAGCAATTCCTCAATTAGGCCTATGACTTCTATGGTGACCTCATCGAGGACAGGAGTTTCATGGAATACCCCGGCGCTCTTTGGCAGATGTCGCGGGACCTTTGGAGGTATTGGATCGCTATAAGCCCACTGGTTCAACCAATGCACACTTCGAAGAAGACGTTGACTGTGTCTGCGGTCGCCACCAATGACTCATTGTGTGGTAATGCCCGATGTCCTCTCTCCCCCAAGCCAACCGCAACACGTATCCTGTCAAATCCGGTTTCACCTGCACCTGCGGGCATCAACGATAGCTCACAGTCATCTGGAGCACAGATCGACGTTGTAACCGATGTGGTGGTAGTCGACCCACTGATCCATCTGCAACTCACATGCCGAGCCTTGGTCAAGGGGCAACGTGGTTTATAGACCTCGATCCCGACAAGGACCGATCACGGCAAGTGGCGAACGACTGGTTCACGTGTGGTCTTGCCATCACCCCCCCCTCCCTTTCCGATACAGCCAAGCTGGGACACCATATGGCACTACTGAGTCGCGATGACGACGCAATGCACGAGGAGCTGCTCACCGATTGCTATCCTGCCGAGAGGTTTGTGACTGGCGTGTGTGGATTTTCCAGCAAATCTAACTCAGACGCGTATTTTTAGCACAGTTACGTTTCATTTGTGCTCCACGGCGCTGCAATCCGTAGCCATGATTTGCTGTCCAGGGGGGTAGGCGAGACGCCGGGCACCAGGCGCACCTTACTCCGAGGTCTGTATGCTTCTTCACCGAATGCTGTTCACCAACATCCGGCTCCGCGACTTCAACCGCGTACTGAAGGGCTTACAAGAAAAGCTGCAGATCGAAGGTAAGGTCAATGGGGGGTTCATTTTTCACATATGGACGCTCAATCAACGTCAGCTCGGTCACAGATGGCGAGCAAGTCGAACAGCGAGAACGGATCACTATGGCACTCGTTACCACTTCCGCACTGCTGCAATACATTTGCCCTACCTCTGTACCTCACCGTATGGTGGGCATCGAGACTCGGGGAGCAACATGTGCCAATCTGAACCCTATGTAACCTCCCGGACGGAGTTACTGTTAGCAGGATCAAGGTGCTTACGACCAAAGCTCTTGATGACGATAACTCCCATATGGATGTCCATGACGATGCCGGCGACGAGAAGACCATCGCTGGTGACACGCCTGATGGATCGACTGTGCAGGAGGTTCCAAGCGCTCTGAAATTCGCGATGCAGCTCACGTTCACGATGCTCTCTCAGACACTTCACGATCCCTTCCGCCAGCCGAGCCACGATGCAGTGCAGACCGGCAAGGCATATAACACTATCATGCTCACCTTCCCGATGACTGTCCTCCTCAAGCCGCCTGCACGTTCGGCGCTGCAGTGCTCCATTCCATGGGACGATCTGAGAGCCTTGTTATCTGATGTTTAGCACCACCACGTCGCTCGTGAGTACCATAGCGACATTGCCAGAGCGGCGTTCTGCTTAGTACCAGATGGAAGCTACTTCCACAGCACTGGTCCGTGCGCGCTATGGGTTCCACAGGAAAGAAGGTCTTTGAGCGCGGGCTCTCGAACAGGGACATCGACGCCACTCGTCAAGTGCCTAACATCGACGTCCAGGTCTTTCACCCCTTCGGGGCGCATGACTCATGGAGGACATGATGAGGACGACGACAATGAACACCAAGATAAGGACCAGTCACCTGAGAAACGTCACTGGGTCCGCATCGCCCACCGCGGCCTCCATATTGTACGTGACATCCACACCTTGAAATTCACCTGAGCCTTGTCCCTGGAGCGTCCGCCGCTCTGGAGGGTGGATGCTGTCCTTACTGATAATGTTGCTCAGTGTAAGAAGGACTACAGGATGCAGTCCAAGGCACAGGGTCAGCGAGTGCGAGGGATGACGTGGCATGACCTCTCGATCGAGATGGACGAGGATGGGCATATGCACGTTGACGATCAGCGCAGTCCAGCGAGAAGTACAAGGGGCACTGAGAGCAGACCCGGAACCTGAAGGCAAGTGCCCAATGTGCGCGCTCGGTCTAACTCGTGCTAACAAGCTCGTCTTCTATGGCCGAGCTGCGTCTAAGTCCACAGACGTCATCGCCCCACCGTCCACTTCAGCGCTGGGCCCTCGTAGACGAGCTTTCCACCGCACATCGGCATGACAGAGCATCCGTGCATGAAATGGGGCAAGTTAGTTGGTGCCCAAGTGCATTAAGACACAACGGTCTTGCGAAACATTCGCGCCAGCTTCACCGTCAAGTGCAAGATCCAGCCATTGGCGCCGAACGACATCGCACGAATTTTCGAAGTGTTTTACTTCACCTCCAGCGGAGTTGCGGCGTATCAAACTACTCAACATCAAGTTTAGATATGTATGAGGTTTTCCGAGCTAGGAGCTCGTATGACGAGGCGTCATCTCTGACTAGACCACAATGATGTGGGTAAGCGCGCTGTGTCACCAGCGTTTGGCGCCTCGATCTCACGTGCCGCGCGGATGACTGGAGTAAAGAAAGCTACCTAGATCATTCAAGGTAAGTTATGCAGTAGAATCTTGGCCTCTCCACCGTCGTACTCAGCGTGTATCCTGGCAGGGTACCAAATTGCTCAAGTACGACTTCTGTTTTCGCTGCCCCGCGTGGCTTCCCATTTGCTTCCGAACACGGCGCAGCCGTCGCACCGTCTAGGTCTACATTACCTCGACATCTTCGTCCCGTTAGCTTCGGAAGGGGCATTGGAACACCGTGTATCCTATAACGTATCGCGCATGGTCAGCTCCGATGGTTCTCGACACGCACTAATCATTGCTATTGAAAAGGTCGACAGTATGTGTTACCTTTTTTTGCGCACTTTGGTATCCTCACTGACCGATCGTGGACGTCGAGTACAAGTAACTGACGGTATTAAACAAGTGCAATGCTCTGTACGTACATACGTTGACAGCCATGCATACATATAAGCTTCCATACTACGAACGACTCCCGGGTTCTTCTCGTCGTACTGACATCGGTGTAGTGGCCTCGCTCGGTGTTTACCATTTCTGCAGACTCAGAGCGGCAGTCACTACGGCACAGCAGTGCCAGTCTGCACGAATTGAATCGCGGCAACTTCTATGTCACCATACTGGAAGTGCGCCATCATGCCCCCAGTGAGGACTCCACTTTCAACCCCCTGCCTTTGTCGCTAAGTATGATGTCGCTTTTCTAGATGTCTAGATCATACTTTACAGTGTTATGTTCGCCTGATTATTGGACATCGGCATTTTCCCAATAGTACATTCACAATGACGTACAATTCCAGACGTCCTTCCACACACTGTAATAAAAATGGTATATCTCTCATGCCTGACCGATTACGAGTCTTACCCACTATCCCACACATCATCTTCCCTAAACCAATCCCCTCGCACTATGGACTGCTTTCCTGTAAGATTGTCTGCTTTGCCTGCATTGTTTCTTGCATTCATTGCTTGATCAGATTGGAACACGTGTATTTTGGCTTGAGTATGGCCGTACTCGTACAGGCTCTGTTAAGCAACGTGAGACCATAGAGGTATGTCCCTCATGTTAGCAGCTCTGCCATGAAGTCCAAGTGTTAAACAATACATTCTCTAGGGCCTGTGGTATTTAGTTATCAAGGCTGATGATAGTGCAGACAAACCAGTCAAATTACTGTATGTTCCCTTCCCTCTCACCATTGTGTTCTAACAAACTACTAACTGTGAATCCAAAGCCTTTCCTCTGTAAACAGGATCTACCTCACTCATTAGGGTCATATTTGACCCGCTCGACTATGTCAAGCCCAATGTCGAGTGTCTCCGTTGCTCTGCCGAATTGCCAAATCTTTACATATTGCGCAGCAGGTAGAAAATTTAGAGAACATCAGTTTCAGGGAGGTGCATCACAATAAGTCCGATCTTACATGTTTCATGGGTTCTAGGGCCAGAATAGTCAAAATAGAAAGTTCGGCAGTTGCATGCTACATTTCTGAGCTCCATTTGAGTAAAATAGGGCTAAGGCCTTTGATTGTAAGAGAGCTGGTAAATCTTAAATGTGTCTCCATTGCCTTGAATGCATGCAAAGAATATATCAGAATGAATTTATAATGTGAATCAACATGTCAAATTGCCACTTACGCACAATCGACAATTGCGCTAATTTGTACATTGCTTGCAATTGGTCATATAGTGGAGCTTAACGTACGTAGCCGCAGTCTGATTTATGTCAGTAAAACATCATACTATTTTAATAAACTGACCTGCGACTACTACTGTGCAATGCAAGAAATTGATTGGAGCCTCAGGAAGGATTCAGGGCTGGGAAGCAAAAATGGTTGCAGTCGGTAGAGGGGTTGAAGGGCTGCTGCAGAACGACCGATAGGTTCCTACCGGCAGGAGAAGAGTGTACAAGGTCATACTAAGAGCCATACGGTGCTTCTTTTATACTAATTTGTTGAATCCCCATCCTGGGGCCATATCTCCCTACATGCAACGTTATCTCCTACAATGGAGTGAAACTGGCGGATCTGCCACCGAACTTCAGGGTCATGAGTCCATTTCCTGCCAAAACGATCATCGCTAATCGCGGCACGATCCCCGAAGTGAAAACAACTTCGCAACCGGCTGTATTCGGCGTTTCCCCATACATTCAGTAACGGATAAAGTCGTACCTTCGATTCCTGTCAGAAGAACTGTCAGAAGGTCACCGACGGTGGAATCATTCCCTGAGGTGTCGATCATATTTTCCGACCACCGTAGCACTCTCGCCCTGCGGGAAATTCCTTACAAGGAAGTACGAGTCTCGGAACTCCCAGACCGGTGAATTATTTCCGGTAATTGTCTGGCTATATTGTCGTGCCACACTCCTCATTCATGGGTTAACGTTCAGTTTTCGGTGCGCACCGTGTAAGTAGTAACTTGAAACCAACAATCTGGTAGGTATCCATAGTCACGTCGAGACTCTCGGGGTCTTTTGCAGGTGGAAAGTGCATTCGCACCCGTGTAGAATTCTTCCAGACATCCATGGCCGAGGACATATTGGGACCACGCAAGGGACCATTCAGGTAGATGAGAGGCAGTGGATGTTCGCCTATGGGCGCCAGGCCAAGCCGTTGTCCGTGCGGCGTCTAAAGTGAACCTAGCTTAGCACCTAGACTTTTATGGTTTGCTGCCACCGAGTTCGGCATCCCCTTCCCAAGCTTTCCATGTGATCTACTCTCATGTGCCATCCTTGACGCCCACAATGCAACTTGCCTGGTTGCGACAACCTAAAGTTCTGAGCTCGGCATATGGTAAGTACTCCTCAGTACGAAAAGGACTCGCAGCTCTCCGGATCTGTCTACAACTGTGTTTCAGTTGTTCTATGTCAATGTCGGATACACTGATGTACAAAAATCGAGCAAGTCGGGCCATAGCGGAGTCCATCTAGAAGAGTCGAGGACAGTACAACTATGAGCCATTCTTGATTGGACCGTTAAAATCACTTGAAATCACGTAACCAGCGAAATTGCGTCGCTTCTAACTCGGGCCAACCGATTCTTCGGTGTTCATCTAGATCCCTTTGGTGTTAACGTTTACCGCCGTGGAAAGGTAGACAACGTTCACCACCCCAACGTCGTCCTCTACTCTGCATCTATCCTTGTACAACTCCGACGTATCGACGAGTATTTATCGCGCATCCGTGAGTGTTAAACCACGTACTATCATGCATTTGGACACTGACATGCACCTCTGTACTTTTTTTCACCGATACCGACTCGTCACAGAGTTTGTACCCTCTGTCCTTCGTGCTTTGTCCATCGCTATCCCCGACAATGCGCAACGGATGGCACCGAAACGCAACATGCAACGCATATGTATCCATATCCCGCATATAGAGACTGTATTCTTAGTATCATTAATCCAGACGGAAAGTCCTGGCGACGACATACATCCTGGACTATCTGCCCGCAACATCGGTCCACGCTTGGCGCACGACGTGCAGTGGAATATACTCTGTCGTCACTGAAGACTTCGCCCATGCTCTACGAGTCTCAGTGTCAAACTTTTTCCTGGAACCCGAGCTCTTTCTCGAGATGCTCACTTGCTGGGGAGGGATGATCATTGGAGAAGCAGCACTGGCCCATGTGCTCCATGACCCGTTGATCTGCAATGCGACCTTTAAGGTTGCTATCAGCAACCTCTACTTCACGCCATTCGTCCACTCCCTTTTCCGTCTCGTCTCCTCCAATACGCTATCGACGACACTGCTTGTACAACCTCCCCGTCCCTCATACCCTGCCCTGCGACACATCACTCGGGTCGCCGAACTGGGTCTACCGCATGGCCTTGTTGTCGTGGTTTATGAGTCGAACATGTCATCCCCTTGTGACGTGCTTACCGGCTCCTGGACAACGGCACTCATGAACTTTGTTACCCAGTACTCGTTCGGATGTGCGTACCCTCGTCTGATGCTGCACCTTCGTGGTCTGGTCTGTAACAGCAGATACGAAGCGCTGTCTTGGGCAGAGTACGCTCTGGCTGCTCGGTTGGAAGATCGAGGGTTCGACTTGAGGACTTGGCCCCATGAATACCCCGACTACCATACATCATCTCTGATTCCGTGGCAACCGTTCCGACGATGTGGTAGACCGGCGTACATCTGTCCTCTACAGGGTCGATATTTTGGTGATAGAGGTTCTCTGGTCGTATTTCATCATGCTCCTACACTCGATATCGACTTTCTTCGTGTCCGAGGGATTTCCCCTTATGGCCCTATGGCGGCTTGGCGCCTTCCCTACACAGAGTCATGTGAAGAGCACTGCGATGACAACGATCCTGTCCTCCCTCGTTCAGTTGTATCCATGCTTGCTTTGTTTACTGATCACGGCTATCCATGTGCTCCTGAATTAGTATACATGACATCGGACGGTCGTACTTCATCGTCTAGAATATCCCCACCCCATCTTCAGAAACGTCATCGATATACATTCTAATTCTATAGTAGACTACTTATGCACACCTGTCCTTAAAACTATTGAGCGATTACTCAAAGCTTTGAATGTATCTATTTGACAAATTGATTAATTCGTAAGTCCCGGTCTATACGACTCTCCCTGATATACGAAGTGCTGAGTCAACGTTGACTCAAACCGCTCGACCCTCGTATACGCACATGTGGACGCTATTAATACCCACTGGCGGACGAATCTCACGTAGGCTGACATCCTATGCATTACCTGTCCAAAGAGGAGCCACAGAGCACAAACGCCCCACCTCCACTATCCCCCAAGTCGTCGAACTAGTGCCCTCCGGGTCCATGCATGAGCAAAGCTCCGAAAATCTCTCCTAGCTTTGCACGGTCGTGCACCATGGATGCAAAGTGCAAAAGACCGCGCACCAACCCTGAAAGGGGGTATGGTACTCTTCTGGTTTGGCTACCAAGGCAATCCGCTCTCGGAATAGGCGTGGCCGCACAGTATGTGAAAATCCGAGGCAATCCCGGCGAGATATCACAAGCATTGCCAGGGATTGGAGCGATTGTGTAAGAACACAATAAAGTCGACCTCGCGCCACGCTGAAGAGCATGGTGCGGGTATTTGGGTATTGCGTCTGCGCACAAACCTGGGAAGCGGAGGCGGGGAAAGGTACCCATACATGGAGGGTGCGGGGTATCGGGAGCTTTGCATCGGAATTGTTAGATTGCACTGTAGGGAGATCCTACGTGCGGGTTGGATAAATTTTAATAAATCCGGAATATATCAGGAAAATATACTTAATTGACATACACAGAAAGTCAGCGGAAGAGATATTAATTTGGAAACAGCATACACAGCATACAACATGACGAGATCGCGCAAGGAATACATGCAGACAGACTTCAAGACGCTCACCCACCACAAAGAGGACCAAGCACACATACTAGTTGGGCATACACTCACAGCATTGCTGGTGCCCGCGTTCATGTCGCCCTCAGCACTACTTTCGCCCAGTGCAGATGGTGGCAGAGCCTCAACAAACTCAACAGACGGGTCCCAGCTGAACAGCTCAGGCTGCTCGGATGCGCGAAGGTCCATGGAAGATGCGCCCTGCTTCCCCTTCTTCGACCGAGGACGATGAGGAGCAGTGAGCTCAGCCTTGCAGGTGGCGAGTATGGGCGCGTGAATGTTGTCTTTGTCATCGGTATCCTCAAGGTCGGAGCTTATAGCGACCTGCGTCTCGGGATCGGCCCATATGATCCCGAAGGTGCACCTGCATGATGCAGAAGTCAGCGAGGTCGCGCAACAATGTGGGGTGAGACGGACCAGTTATAATCAGAAAAAATGCTCTCCACAACATCGTCGAGATCATCATCTTCATCGTCCGTGTCAATGGTGAGCTCCAGTTCTGCATCCAACTCAGCGTCGTCGTCCGAGCCTTTGTCTTCATCCGACGCCTTGCCTGCCCTCTCCCCGTCATCATCTTCCTCGTACTCCTTGTCCTCCCGGCGCTCCTCATCCTCCTGCTGAACGCGATGCCGTTTGCTCTGAGTCTTCGATTTTCTGCCATAGTGGTCGAGGTCGAGGTCCTTACAGTCGCCTTGTTAGAGGTCTTTGTACGCGCTTACGGCATTCCCGGGCGTGCGGAAGGGTACAAGAGGAGGGGCCTGTTGACAGTTGGCGTGGTTATCGGATGTTGTAGAACCAGTAGACGAGGAGCCAAGGTGCGCCGATGTCCGAGGAGAGGAAGCAGAAGCGGATTTCGACGTCGTGTTGGAGGCCGGCGCCGAAGGCTTAGACGATGAGGAAGAGTTCATAGAGCTGCTAGATATCGAAGGTGACGATGACGGTGGCGAAGATGGAGCATCGGCGTTCTTGTGCCCGCATTTGTGCCATGTGGACGGTCTGCAGTGCTGACCCGATGCTAGTGGATCGGGATCCGCTAGCTTGGCGCCCTTGGCTGTTGAGCGCTCGGACTGAACGGAGGTCTTTGAGGCCTTCGTTTTCTTCTTTGGCGGCTCGGGTTCATCCTCGCACTCGTCTTGGGGGGGGGGACTTGCTTGTGCTTCCCTGTAGATTTTCTTCGAGGGGTGGACGGGGGAACAGAGATGATGCTAGAGAAGGTAAGTTAGGCTATGCACGTGAGTTGTCCCTGCATATATGCATGGCAAGCAGGACTTACAGCGCATGATTACCCCACAGACGAGTATATACCCCTGCAGACCGTTCGGGTGAGTGGGAGAAGGTGGGCGTCTCTTGTCAGCCGACACTTTCTTTTTCTTCGGCATCGTGTTCACTGCCACAGTTTTGCGGTTACCCATTTTTCAGAGAGAGGAAGGTGTGTAGGGACTGGAGATGATGGGGCTTAGTGCAAAAAATGGGGACTTGGCAGTTTTTCGCTGATGTCTCCTATCTCATGGTGTTCGGCAAAAGCCGTCAATCACCACGCGGACAGGAGGACGCGTACATCACGTGAGTGTTCGTCGGCACAAGACCCCGCATAGCCTCTGTCCCGCCCTTTTTCCACTTTTTCCATCGCCTACGCCAGCCGTCCCATGCGCTGGTCGTGAGTCCTCATCGTCCCCCTCTTGTTTCTGGCAGTCATGCCGGCGAAGAAGTGCTGTGGCTCCAGACACCCTTCGCCAATCTCCTCGCCCACCTCAGTAAGTGCACGAAGGCCCACAAGTTCTTCGACGGCGGGCTCTTACCACGTGTCGAAGAAAGGCCAGCGAAATTGCACCTCCAGGATGCGTCAAACAGAAGAACGCTGACGACAAACGAACCAAGGCTGATGAGGCAAAGCAGAGGCTCGAGTCTCGGAGGGTTCAGCTCCAGGTGCGTCATGGTCCTGCCTTCGGGGTGGCGATTTTTTTCTCACCGCATATATGCAGGTTGAACGAGAAGCAACCATGCCAGTTATCCTCGAGCCTGCCGTCCCCGAGCGTTCGCATCGTCGTGTGCCCACCAAGTTCGTCGATATGCTACCGACGTCTCCCCCATCTTCGTCTCAAGTCTGCGCCTGCCGCACCCGGCCATCGTCATTCAAACGGCCCAGCGCTCCTCACCTCCACCGCTCACACGGGTTCGATGGCTCCCCTGCCTTCCATTCCCATCTCGAGCACACCTTTTCATAGACCGCCCGCTACGGTCGATAACGACTCAGACGAACAAATGGTCCATGTGCGGCCGTTTTCGCCTCCCGCCCTGGCTGCGACCGCTCCTCCTCCTGCCTCCCCTCTTGTGCCTGCCCTAGCTCCCACTCACATCGTCACTCAGCCAAACCACTTTGGCATCTTCGGATGCTACACCAGCCATCCGCGTTCGTACCCAGAGGAGGGCCTTACACTTGACGCGTTTGTCCATGTGGCGAATCATCTGCGGCCTGCTCCTGATGCCCGAGAACGTGATCCTCTCAGACCCTTCGGCTCCACGGCGCGGAAATGGCTCTCTAATGTCTCCAATGTCGCCGCAGATTCATTCTCCCCCTTCCTCAAATGGTCCGTGTTCAAGATCATGGAGTGGCAGTATACCGGCTCCATTGCGAAGTCTGTTGCCAAACTCCAATGGTTGGTGCACACCGTGATTCTCGATGACCGTTTCAAGAAGGAAGAGCTGGTTGACTTCGGTGTGGAGCGTGAGCAGCGCCGGCTTGAAGAGCTTGCAGGCACCGGTGGCGCCTTCTCTGACAACGGCGAGCGCGAGTCATCGGTGTGGCTCAACCTCCCCAAGCGTAGTGCGGAGCACAAGAGCGAGGAGAGCACACCAAGTTTCCTTGTCAAAAAAATCTGGACACGGAGCTTCATCGAAGTCATCAAGACAGCTTTCCGCGACCCCATCGCCCAGAAGTTCCGTTGGTTTCCTCCCCTCCTCCTTCGCAAGGGCGACACCTCGGAGTACCCTGACGCGCGCTCCCGAGCAGCTTGTGACTGACATTTATAACTCGCATGCCATGATTCACGCGCACGAGCAGGTCCAGCAGCTCGCCCTAAATCCCGACGATTCCTCTGATGTTGGGCGCGTTATCGCTGCGATCTGTGATCGGCGTCTACTCAGATTCTACGCACCTTGCAAACTTCGGTACTGCAGCCGTCTGGGCTATCTACACCTACGTCTTGAACCTCTTCAAATACTTTCAGCTTAAACTTTCGATGTTTCCTGTGCACCACCTCGCGTACATTCCCTCCGTACGTCTGCATGAACTGATTGAATCTGGTGTTAGTCTGATGTAGCCTTGCTAGCTGCCTGCGGGCCTTTTTGAGACCTACCTGGATGTCTATGAGGAGATAACGACACTTGCCGTCATTCGACTCCTCAAGCAGGAGCTCATCCAGAAGACATGGCTCCTGCTTCTTGATAAGGAGTTCTTGAAGGCATATGAGCACAGCATCCTCGTTCGCTGCGGCGATGCGATCCTTCGATGCATTTCCCCCGGATCTTCTTCTACTCCACTGATTATCCCGAGAAGTATGTCGCCAGATTGTTGCGCTGGCTGTGCGCACACTTCTCACTCCGTCTACATCCACAGGTGCCTCATGGCATGCCTCAAGACCCTTGCACAATGCGCCTGTCCCGACTGCACCATCGACAAGTGCCACTTCTGGAAGATGGGCATGAAGCACGATATGGCTGATCACATCAAGCACGCACGGAAGGATAACGGCATCCTTGAACGTACAATCACCATGGTCCGCGAGTGGATATTGAAGAATGGGATATGCCCCGAGGGTAGCAACGTCAAGAAGACGACACTTGGTCTCTTCTCTATGACCCCGATGGAGTATGTCGTGCTTGCCCATCAACTTTGCTAACGGCCACGTAATACCCGATTTTTAGTCTGCACTCTCCAAACGTTTCAGAGCCTTCGGACGAACGTATACAAGCTATTCGTGCTGGATCAGATGCAAGAGTTCGAACTCGACATCTCGAAGGGGATGTTTACACACCTTATCCGCATTCTCATTGCTGCAGGGGGATACACCTGCCAGAGGCTTCATAAGCGGTGCATTGCATACTATATCCTCCTGTATGTTTTGTCGCTCTGATAACTGGCTCTAGGTTCTGGATGATTTCGACGTTCAGTCGTGCCACTATCCGACGGTTCGGCGGTAACATTTCTGGCATGAAGCAGCTCACCGCCTGTGACTTCGAACAGATCCTCAAAGTATGTTTAGTCCTGTCTCTTCCCTGTAGCGACTGTGATTCAGAACCCGCAGTGCGCTATAGCTTGCTTCGAGAACCTTCTCGCTGAGCCTGCGAACACTATCGTTGTCAACCTTCTTTTCGAGCTCGCGAAATGGCACGGATTCCCCGAGCTCCAGCTCCACTCAGAATCCACTGTCGCAGAATTTTCGTGCAGCCATGAGCACGGTTGGACAGGCAGTCCCGGCCTTTCGCCGGCATGTCTGGCCCAAGTACGCGACCCGAGAGGTACCAAGAGAAACGCAGTCCCGCCAACAGCGCAAAGCGGCGGCGGCGCAGAAGTCGGCTCAACCCCAACATGTGGCTGCATCACTTGCTTCTCAATTCAAAGCGTTCACGGTACCAGACATCCCGAAGTACCACCACCTTGGTGATTACGCTGGGGGCATCTTAGAAACGGGGATCCACGATTTCAAGTCAATGCAAGCTGTAAGTCCCACCGCAGACATTCTTACTGGTACGCGTATTGATGCACATGATAGAGCGAATTTGAGCATCGTCGAGCGAATCGGTACTATTGGAGGACAAACAAGAATACGACCTTCGGGCTTCAAATAGGCTTAGAAGTCCGTCGTGTGGAGTTGCTCCACAACATATCCCAGGACCAGGAACGGAGTCCACAAGCTCGCAAGGGCAACTGCAAGGGATGCAAGGCAAGGTCTCAAGCTGCTCCCGGTCGACGCCTCCAACTATGCTTCGAGGACTTTCAACCACTCACGCCTACACATCCTGACCAGTACTCTCACGTCTCAAGCCACCCAATGTACCCGATCTTACTCGATCACTTCTCCTACGAGAACAACGGAGACCCTGCTTGCGAGGTATGCACCATGCTCTTCTGACTCAGTTTATACACTAATTGTTGATGGTAGGACTTTGAATGCGACCTCAAGGCACATGTACTTCATCGATTGCCCAGCGGCAACACGCTTCCACCGGAATACGTGCTGACCGACAGTGACCTGTTCCGTGTACGCATCAAAGGCGACCGTCTATACCAACATAAGGTTCTCCGCGTCGACTATACCCAGTACGACAACCATACCAGGACTCCATCAACCCTCGCACTCATCTGGACATCATGATGCTCACGGCTGATGGCGTGTCCCATCTATATCTCTATGCCCGTGTGCTTGGCATCTTGCACATGGCTTATCTGGCTCGGGATGACCTTGACTGTGCTGACGATACTGAGCCGGAAACTATTCGTGTCCTGTGGGTGCGCTGGTTCGACCTCGACCACCATGCACCTGGCGGCTTTAGCACACGTCGTCTCCCTCGGCTGAAGTGGGCGACACGATGATGCGTTCGCCTTTGTCTCCCCCCGACCAAGTGCTCTGCGCTGTACACTTGATGCCATCCTTCGCGCATGGGCTGTTTGACGCTGCACTACCGGGCTATAGCATTGCGCCCTATGAGGAGGAGGACACAGACTGGAGGTACCTTTATGTCAGAATGTAAGTCCTGCCTAGCGCCCCCCTGTTCCAATTCTAACTCCCCTTCCACGTTACAGTTTTCTTGTCCGTGAAATGTTTGTGCAGTTTTATGGTGGCGCCGTGCGATATCAGCATGGCAACCCAGGCCACTCACACCCTCCACCTGTCGCTCCGGAACCAATCACCACACTCAGCGGCCGGGGATACCATGATGAGATAGATAAAGACGCTACAAATGATCGCATCCCCGAGGAATCCCAGGAGCGCAAACACATTGTAGGTTCCGGCAACGAGGAACCAGACCCGGACATTGACAACGAGGAGCCCGTGGAGGAGGATGACGACGAGGACGACAAGGATGATGAGCAGCGTAAGAGCGATGATGAGGACGGTCTTGGACCTGAGGACCATAAGGCCGAGACAGGCGAGGATGAGCGCGAGCTTGCTTGGGTGGACTTCGTGCCTTGGTACTTAGTGTTGTGTCAATCAAACATATGATCATCGCATCTCCATGTCATGTTCAAAACGTGTTCTCCGCTCCGTGCAGCTGTAGAGCGACTTCACCGTTTTGATGGTGTATATATCTCCATCAGTAGCATTGCACGAACATACCGTACTATACAATATATCTCATACACTACATGCTTGGGGAATCTCACGTTAAGATTGCGGGCGGATTACCATACTACTGCCCCTCCCATCCGATATTGCGCTAGCGTGCAAGGCAATCCGCTCCGTCTCAGCGATATCGCGCGCCAACATGTGCCAGCGCACTAAACAGCGCTTAGGGTGATGTATGCCATACTCCATCTCAGGCCGATCGCCTGCGACTTGCGGCTTCTTACGGACCTTGGCGTTGGCATCAAGCATGGCATCCGACTTGTAACAGTCAGTGCACACTCGAATGGCAGAGGGAGCGCCCGCAGGGAGGATGTCATTGACAGATGATCATGTTGTTGAAGACGATGCTCCCCGAGTGCTCGACTTCACCGGTCGAAGAGGCGCGGAGGACGGTGGTATACTTAACGGCGAGTTCGAGAACTTCCGGTGGGGCACCGAACGGTATGTATGCGAGAATCGTCAGGCAGCGTGGGGGACGGCACCCTTGATGACAGGGAGCAGTTTGCGATAGATGACACTGCTGACTAGGAAGTATGGGGCATCAGCCTCTGACTTGTACTTTGCATGGGCCTTGGGAAGCAGAATATTCATCGTCCCTTCGTGCTACCCATCCTCCACCGAGAAGACTCCGGGTAGCCTAACCCGAACCTCCAGAGCGCGCTTCGCCTTCTTCGTGTTAAAGCCGGCGAGGTCGTCCCGTGAAATCCCGGGAGATTGGATAAGAGCCGTAATATCGTCCAAGGCGTTGAGAGTCTTTGTGTCTGACCGGCCATAGAAACAGTGGATCAACCATAACTGAGATGCATTCTCCAAAGGTCCCTGGTCTGGCCATCTGGAGGTCGGGTTGACCGTGATGACTACTGAGTGAGTGATCCACGCCATACTCGGATACTCTGCACCATCCTGTTGCGTAGGCTTTTCCAACCCTGGCGTGTCAGACATGGAGTCTACGACGATGCTAGCCTCCGTATCTTTCTGAGGGCATCGAGCATACTGCGAAAGATACGAAAGCCGTGAGTCTCCGTGCAGTACACCTCCTCAGTTGGAGGATATGGAACCGCTGGACGGGCCGCAGAAAGAACAAGGAGGCGAACGGGTGCTGCTCGGGGAAGAATAGCATTGTACTGCCATGGGAGAGTGTCTCTTGTTGAAGGAACGAAATCGTCGGAAATTTTGGGTAAGCGGACACGACGCCCTGCTCCAGTGGAGCGTCCTGGGGAACTAGGAGGTATAGGCAAGTGACCTGAGCTGCGGAATAGGGCATCGGGAGCCACTGTACGCAGGGGCAAAACATTGCCACGATGAAAGTATATTATAGATCAGAATGACATACCTAAGGTCCTGCATCCTGTCGTGCTCGCTTTGCGATGACGGACTCGACGGCCTCCGATTTGCGCTTTCCGAGGGCGACCGTGATATTGGATAATAAATGTTCACAATTGTTTGAGTGGGGATGAAATGCGCTCTTGTTCGTACTCTTGAACCTGCACGCGACGTTCTTGCAACAGTACACGGTAGAGGATCGGATGGTGGTCAACTCTGAGTGGGAGGTAGAGGGGTTACGTGGCCGTGAACATGTGGTGCAGCTTCCTGGGACGAGAGACCCCCACATCGAGGGCAGCGCACGGGTGACCGCGACTCACGGCAAGAATGAGGAGATCCTTGCGGCAAATTGCTCTTCATTCAGTCAGCCGCGCACTGGATGCTGACTGAGAGAGTGGTCAGCACGAATGCAAAGATCTCCTGAATGAGTCTTACACGGGAGTTCGATCTCATGAAGTAACTATTCGAGGTTACACATTGGCTAATTGAGACGGCCGCATGCTGGTATAGAACAAGGTCGACGTTGATAACCTTTCCAAGGAATTGGTTCAGCGAGTTTGGTACGGAAATCGGGAACATGCTGTGAGCAAGGTAGCAGGACATCGAAAATGGGGAGGCTTCAGCGTGGCTACAAACCCAGGAGGCGCATATTGTGGCAGCGGCACGCGTTTACCTGCAAGTCATCTGATTGTTTCTCACAACCATTCCAGGCAATTGAAGCTTACCTCGGCACTCGTCTCTCATCTTCAGCAAACTTCCATCCCAATCTTCTCTTTTGCGCGCCACAGGCCCTTGACCATTGTCAAGCTTACGCTGCAACGTCCATCTGAGGACACCTTCCGAAAATGTGCAGCAATCGCCCTTGGAACAAAATGGCAACACGGGGGCAACGCAAATGTCCTCGCCCAACACTCTAGGTTGGTCATCTCATTGTGAACCCTCCGTACCCTCCCCTCAACCTTCCTTGCCTGGTAACCCCTTTGGCGTATAGAGATTCCTCAAGCCTTCCAACGACATCTCCGGCCTCACCAACCCTCGCTCCCTCCCAAGCCGTACCATCTCTCTCCAACTTCGTCCCCTCCAGTCCGTCCACCATGCCCCCTGGTCCCAGCAGCTCTAAACTCTCTCCTTAGTACAAGGCCAAGGCCGCTGCACGCTCTGGGAACGAGTCGTTGAACGTCTAAAAGCCTTGCCAACCCAAGACGCCCACTCAGCATGATGCTTCCACTGTTGCGAAGAACCACAAGCGTGCTTATCCCGATGAGTCATTCGACCTGCATATGGTAGTGTATCCTATTCTTAATTATGCTCGCATACTCTCTCGCCTCAGCTCCCGAAGAAGACATGCAACTCAGGTGCTGACGCCATGCAGGCACCGCCGAAGCCCCAGCCCCAACCTCCGACGCTTCCCTTGAGCCAGGTGCTGTCAACAACGAGGAGGAGTCGGACTGGGTAACATGCAAGAACCCTGCCTGGGCTGAGAGCGCCTGCATTATCGGTGCTAACTGCGAGTGCGCAAAGTCCGCTGTTCCAGTCACTTACCGCATACTGACCCATCAGACGTATGCAGCAAGACAACTAGGATTGCCTTGGTCAGGAAACATACGACGGCAATCGTATGCTCACGCACGACACCGCCGAGTACCCCAAGCAAACCTCCTTCCTGATGTACGCCGTGGTCTATCTCAATGTCCACCAAGTCGACGGCCTTAAACAGTAAGCAGCTTCTCGATATGCATGTTGAGACCTGCTCATACTATCGTACACACATCAACAGGTCTACAATTAAGCTGTTGGGGCTGGACAACTTTGGCTTCGTTGGTGTGAACAATTACCCAAAATTGAGGATCATCTCGACTACCTCACAGACAACCCAGTCCTCGTGCTCATCATTGGCGGATTTGTAAGTACCCTCGCATGTTCTACGCCTTCATGCTGACAGTTGTATATTGTGTTAGGTCGACGCTGTTGCTGCCAAGCTTCGCAGTCAGGACCTGAGCCGCTTCAACTGGGGCATCATCGGTCTCTCCAGTATTGAGGACAGCAACGACATTCTCAAGATCAAGAGCAACTGGGGAGGTACGATGTTCGCACGGCACGCCTCCTCTGCCTACTCCGTTACTTGAAGAATCTCGATCCTGGTCCTATCCAGTGAGCCATTTTATTCTCAGTGCCCAACCTGCACGGATCGTCCATTCTGATCAAGCTTCCCCAGCCATGTGCGCAACTTCCGCGTGAGACTTTTCGTACTGGACTACGCATACATCACACGACTTGCCCAGACACGAGCATCGCCGTCTACGCCACAACTAGCTTCACCTTTCGTCGGCTCACTTCCCTAAGCCCCAGATTAGGGATTGTGGAGCGATTTGTACTACCACCCGTGTTGCTCCTTGTCACACTAAGAGTGGCCAACTCGGTACGCATAGTCGGCCCCACCGCAAGGCCTTCTTTGCCGTTTATCCCCATGGTGCTCCTTCAGATATGGGTGAAATGAATTGCAACGGACCTGGCGTAAAGCACGGAGTATACGCTCTTCGGGAAGCCATCACCAATGATCAAGCGGGGCTGGGGGATGGGCGAACATGCCAGGAGTGCTGGATATGTGCAGCGCGAAGAAGCTACTCACCTAACTCAAGGGCAACATGTTCATGAGCGCCAACTCCGGTCGTCTCATAGTCCACCTTGAACTGCAGAACAAGCAAAATCGGCGCCGCCAACGGTTCCCGTCCCTCTAGAAGAAGTTGGTCAATCTCACGAGTCTCGTTACCTAGGGCCTGCTCCGGACCTCATGTGACATCACGTCGATCAGATAGAGAGTGAATCCACTATACGGTGGTACGTACTTTTCTATCCTCCTCAGATACTACCGAAGTTCATCATACCGTGTTTTATCACAACCTTTGTGGCCCATCCCATTGCTCGCGCATGCG
Organism: Ganoderma multipileum BCRC 37180; assembly: GCA_000338015.2. NCBI lineage: Eukaryota > Fungi > Basidiomycota > Agaricomycetes > Polyporales > Polyporaceae > Ganoderma > Ganoderma multipileum. Next base: position 120,487 of record BACB01005399.1, on the reverse strand, counting down.
CATTCGAACTTTCAAGCGTACATATCATCTATGCAATGGTCCCCAGCAGCACATCTACAATCCGCGCCTCTATCTGTCTGCTCCTCAACGTTCGTACCGGCCCGAACATCTCGCTTCTCTGCGACAACTTCTTCGTGCTGAGGACTACTGAAAGGCGTCACTCCTCTCTCCCCACCTCCGGAGACCGGTGCGCTGATGCGTCTCGAAGGCACCCCGTCACCTTGCGCTGTTTTTATATCACCACACGGGGAATCCATGACCTTGGTGTCCAAACTTTTTGTTATCCACGCACTACCCACTGCTTCGACGTCTCTGGCATGCAAAGATATCTCCTTGGAGTACTGAGATCCGTGTCGGACGTTCCGAGTGATGCTCGTATGGACACTGATCTCTTCGCCCGCTCGCCCAACCAATATGGTGACTCCGATCACGAGCGCCGGCTACAATAAAGTCGGTATCTTTTTCTCTCTGCAAGTTGAACATTATGGACTTACCATGATACACTTCCCCTCCAAACAGTTTACGACCATAAATATCGGGTCCACCAGGGGGTTTTCGGGTTTGAATACCGTTATTCCATCCATGTGAGTCGTAGCAACTCTAGGAGGTGGGAATGCTCCGCACCACTGTAACGGCGACCGGGTAAGCATCCATTCCGTGCCCAGTTGTATGCGATTTTCAGCGACTCATTCCATAGCAACGTCAACTAGTATATATTGCTAACAACCACCATTAAACAGAAGTCGCTGAATTGTGGAGGCTTTTGAACATACCTTGTCACAAGTATGAGGATCTCGAGGTAGTCGCACATATAGAGGTATCGAACTAATAACTTGTGCCGATTCCTCCATCGTACGTGAGTGGCGTTCCCGTCTCCGTATCTTTAACCGTCTGGCTTTAAGTACTCCTTGCAGGAACTCCGGATTTCCCTGCACATTATTCGACAGTCAACGCATCCACGATGACGCAACTATGAACGACTAAGTTTGTAACTCCCATTCGCGTCGCGTCCGGACACTAACGAAGGTTACGATCTCCACAGGCACCCTCCACCAGTATTGAACTCAACGTCTAGTCCATCCCCGACGACCTGTGGAGTAGTCTGAACTATAGCATCGATCTAGCCTTGAATGGTATGTACCTAGACCGCGTAATAGACCGTCAACTGAAATATCTGACCCGTCAGTGCTTAGACACGTCACGTTTATAACGCCTATCGTGAGTGCGACCGCAGCAACTGTGAATACATTTGTCTCTCCCGTCTACTCCCAATTCCACTACTCAACGATTTGTCCTTGCAAGGGATCCATTCCCGCATGTGTACGTGTTGTTTCGCACCGTTCTCCAAGTGTCCGTCAAGTATAAATCGGTGTTGAACCCCCCCCCCCAGCAAATTTTCCTCCACCATCCATACCAGAACCAATGTCTCGTCCACCAGAATCTGTACACTTTAGCACTACCACCACGTGTGTACTCCAGATCTTGCCTTGCCCTTGTGCACTGCAACTAAGTCATCGCTCAGTTTAACTATAGACGACCTCGTGCAAAGTATTTCAGCCAGCAATACTCGTTCACTCCTTGCATGGGCCAAGATGTGTCACGTCCTTCGCTCAGAGGTCGCCAGCGAATTTTTACGTCGCTACTTGTCGTTACTCGAATGGTTCGTTGGGCACTGAGTACACCAATTCAACGATCTCCTAGAGCAACACAACGCCATCATATCGGGTTCAGTCGCCCTCCTCTTCTTTGTGCCTGACACCAGTTGGGATGCTGGGGACATGGACGTCTACGTCAGCAACTCCAATTATGACGACTTCATCTATGACCTAGAGCTTTCCCTCCACCTGACTTGTGACGGCCAGTCCCCGTGGACATATGACTCAACGTATACAGAAATCAAGACCGTCCGGCACTACACTACGGTGACAGGATGCCAGCTCGATATCATCCGTAGTACGGAGATTAACGCTGCCACGCCAATCTTACACTTTTGGAGCACCATCGTCATGAATTTTCTTACCCCTCGTTACGCAGTCTGTGCGTTCCCTGTCTGCACCCTAGACCGCATCGGCCATTTGCTGCAACGAGACCCACCTCAAAAGGCTTTGTCGGCACAAGCGAAGTACAAAGATCGCAAATTTGCATTCAGACCCCCACTCACCAGTCGTCATCCAGGCGGTCATGATGAACAAGGGAACCTCATTTTCAGCAATGATCCACTCCTCATTGTCGACTTCAGCAATGTATGGCCAACGCGTCCTATCGATTTACCAATCACGCGGTCTGGCAGGCGTTGGTTGATAAGGCCGGTGTTGAACCCTTCTATTGACGGTGAGTAACTCCACCTTTACACCTGATCGCCCGTCTAACACTAAACTCTCATTATCGGCTACGACCGCAACGTTCCCTCTTTCTCCGTACAGCACCTGCCATCTATGACTGACAGTCCGACGAATGGACCACGTCCTTTGCGGAGGTACCTCTCTCCAGGACGAATATTGCACTGGAACAAGGGTCCGGTGAAGACTATTCTTGTGTGTAACCCTTACCTTCTATGTTTTCGCTGCCTAGAGGTAACTTCGTACCATTTATACTGGAAATAGGACGTCGATGCCATCGAGTACCTACCATAGGCGGCATTTTCGACCATCCGTGATGAGCGCGCTTTACGCTGCTACTCCACATGATCCCTCATCTGTGTTGTTCAACCATATGCTTTACTTCTTCTATCCTAGTACATTTGTGGCTGCCGCATCATGTAAGTACAGTTTATCGAAGCTTGATCTTGACGTTGTCAATTCAGTCCGTAGTACTCTAAAGTATCTATGACCTCCCCGCTAGCTTTCTACGCATGATGTGATGGTGCGCCCGTAATGATCATGTCTCCCTACCATGTCGTACAACTCAAATTGCACTCCAACTGCGTTTAGCGGTGGAACATCCATCGCGCTACCAGCAGGCACGTACGATCCCTTACCGGTTATCCGAGTGTATCGCCATTTCTCACGTCCGCCCTATGCTCCCCGCCCTGTGGCCATGGTTAACACTACGTCCTGACTCTTTCATTGGATATTCTCGTGCAACGGAGCGAGATCGACCCTTACCATCCCATATGTCTCCTCTAAAAGGTTAGACACGGAAATGCTCCTCGAGAGATATCATCAGTTTCGCAATGTTGGCTTCACTGAAAAATCGTGCGTTATCACACCGAGTCGTATCGACTACATGTTATTTCAAGCATAGAGCGCAAGCACGGAACAGCTGTTCAAACGTCTCTTCATCAATGGGAGCTCCCCAAATACTGTCGCAGATGCACATTCGGTCCCTGCAACGGTTTGTCCTTTCCACTCTCTACATTTCGTTGAATTTCTTTTTTCACGACGTTTCGGATGGCAACACTGAAAGTGATACCAATTCGAACGGCTCAGACTTCATAATTAACCTTACTACAGCTTACCACCTTGTTCGTCTAGGCATACGCATATCTATGCAACCGCGTCTATATGGCGAGCAAGTGAAGCAAGTTTGTGGTTTGTGTAGGAGAATGAAAAAAAAGGTACGAGAAGTACAATGTTTTAACTCAGATGCCTTCAACTTACTAATTCGACGAATAGTGCGACAGATTTCCGTGTACACGGTGTACGACAACAGGCAAACAGTGCGTCCGGGAAGAGGACATCGCTTGCCAATTAGTGCATACGTCAGGAACTTCATCCCTATCGAACCCTGATCCTGCAGAGCTTTGTCAATCGAACACATCTTGTAAATCGTGTCAAGAACACCACAGAAAGGTATGCACTAATCCAATCCCCTCACGCAACGTCTACTTACAACTGGACAAGTGTGTCCAAGCAGGACAATCATGTGTGGCATGCTTGGAGAACGACGAGCCGTGCCTCTGAGTCCGCGACACCACTACACCGCATACGTCGTATTAGACTAGTTTTTGTTCTGCTAATCATGCTCGTCCAGCTCATGTTTCGTTCCCACACACCACCGCCGGATCGCCGTCTGCACTGCCTTTGACCGAGGATGTCTTTGACTATACACAACATTATGGAGAAGCCTTGTCTGAGACCCCATTCTCTCACAGTCCCATTGTTTGGGGCACACCAATCGACTACGGCGTTCAGGACAACACCGCTTCCCATGTCCCTTTTGACATACCATCACAATTAGGCTACGACGGACGCTACGACCCAGACCCATATGTAGTGCATTCGTTATTGCCCTCTCGTACAGTTGCACTCAGAGGTGCGTACCCAAGACCTCTTACTGTTGCGATCAAGCGCTGACTTTTCCAATACCCCATCCTCGCAGATGACCAACTTGCTCATTCGCTAAACATTCATCCTCATACGTTGGTTTGGGCTGAGGTCCAGCATGACCTCAAGGGTACAGACGGTTCCATCGTGACCACAACTGATGTAGGGCTTTTTTTCTTACATGAACTCGATAAATAGTTAACTGGTATGCGTTTAGTCCGTCTCCAGATATGTTCCCGCAGCATATCCCACGATCGCAACCGATTAGCTTACACTACAGCAAACTGCATGGCTAACGGATCCCATGTTACCTTTCCCGTCCACGACAAGCGGAGGAGATGAATCCCTTGAAGCTACAAATACCACACCGCCGGGATCCTCGCAAAGCGATCTTTACTCTCAATATCCGCAAATTGTGAGTTTATTGTTAATGTTCTACAGAACTGCTGAAGGCGTTCGTCAACTCAGTATGCATATCAACAGCTTCCCGCTGTGAACGAAGACACTGATCAGCCTTTTGTAGTATAGTGTACAACGTCCCTCAGCGACATCGTGTCACTACACCATCAGTGAATTGTATGGCCTATGTCCTCCATTCTCGCCTACCTTCACTAGTTTGAAAACTTTGCGTAGTACCAGCATCCTACTTATATGCCGCCTACAGTTAACATTAGCCAAGATTCGGTATACACTTTTCAAACTCTCCCACCTCGGATATCGGAAGGCCGTCTCACTTGAAATGTAAGCCTCAACATGCATTTCTGCTCGGCATTCACACCGAATCTGCCCTAAGAAAGACAGGATTAGCTGGCCTGTGAGCCTAGCCGTGGTCGGCGTAAAGTACGATGAAGAGCACGATCTTGAGGATTGTGACTACCGCTTCAACGGCGCATTCTTGCACCCTTCGTATCAAGCACGCATTGCGAGCCTGGCCTGGCACTAATAGTAGGCTTAGCAGACAACGGAGAGCAGAGGACAGCGGCTTTTTACTTGGGCCCTCGTGTCGGTGCGTCTCTCTAGCGCTTCATCACATTCGTACTTGCCTCTTCTTTCCCATGGCGGACCACTACCGCTCCCTTTTCGCTTGCTCCGCCCCCCTTCAATCTCTCGTCCCATGCCCTCTACTCAACCTAAACTTAACATGACACGACCACCTACCAATAGCGTTACACTGATTTTTTCCACACCTTTTAATCGCTTCTCCTCCTCGCCCACATGAACTACTTTCTCTCACCAGATGTCCCATACTTGGATGTATAGTAATCTTTTGATCGATGTAGTAAATTTACCGCCAAAACAGTTACTACTGAGTCCACTTTGTAGTGGCCACCGCCACTACGTTTGAGCCCACAGCTACCACTGCCACATCCGGATCCGTGCGCCACTCTGCTCCCTCATCCTCGTTCCGCTCGCCACCTTCGTTCTGCGCTTGACTCCCACCTCGCTACATCATACGTCTTTTCGAGTATATAGCTCTCATGTACGTACCTTGTTCCGACGTGGGATCAACGCACTGTTTTGCCAGATTTCCTCGTCCTCGCCGGCGCGCGCTCACGTTCGTTGCTAACCGGCCTCGGTTCTGTGCATTACAGGTTTGATCCCACCTCTACATCCCTCAGTCTTTACTCGCCGTATCCTCTCTGTCCTCTGTCCTTCTTGCCCTTGCATCCTCGCTCTTGAGCCGCTTCCGAGCCATACCACGATGTCCACTCAAGCAGACGCTACTCTCTTCGAGGCACTTGTTGCCGCGAACCGGACTGCCGAGCAGGAGAATGCCGATATCGCTCTTCACCTTGATCGCATCGCCCAGCTCCGAGCTCAGACTAGCCAGGTTCTCCCCCCTCAAGTGCCTCCGGTCTCTCAGGCGACGCTTCGTCTCAACGACTACCACCCCACTATCGAGCTCTGTGACCCGCCCATGTTCAAAGGCGCCGCAGACGATGTCGAACCTTTTCTCCGAGACATCGAAGTTCACTTCCGACTTCAACACACTGCACTCATCACCGACACTGATAACGTCAATTTCTTCTCGATGTATCTCGCCGCTGGCACCCCGGAATCTTCATTCAAAGCGGTCACTCGTCGGCAACTGAACCTCCTCGCTGACTGGCCATCCCTCAAAGCCGACTTCCTTCGCCGCTTCTGGCTCCACAACCTCGTCATGAAGTATACCCGGAAACTTGAGGCCTTATCGCAAGAGAACTCTGCCGCTGACTTCGCCAACCAATTCCAGGAGTACCTAGCCTTCTTTGATTGGTCAGAGCGGGTCAAGATCTGGGAGTTTGATCGCCGGCTCAAGGCTGATCTTCGCCGCCTCCTCGTCAACGATCGCCGCTCTCCTACCCTCGAAGAAGAATGGATCCCACTCGTTATCGAAGCTGACAACAGGCTCCATGAGTTGGAGACTGAACTAGAACACCACGCCCGCCGGAACAGAGACGTTCAGCATAGTCCCTCTCCTTCTCGCCCGTCCACGCCTTCGGAGAGGCACGACAGCCCACCTCCAAGCTTTCCTCCTGACGATAACCTCGATCCCGACTCATAGACTACGAATCCTCCATTCCAACCCCGTACTCCGCCTCCACCGACCCTCTGTGGTGACTACCGCACCTATCGACCTCTCCCTTCCACCACCACTTGAACCTTCACCCCACCATTGTCCAACAACGCTTACCCAACTCTACTCCCTACTGCCCCTTCCTCCGCACCCGGCCTGACAATCCCGTTCATATGCACATCGATGCATTACGCGCACGCCATTACTAGCCAGCTCCACCCTTCACTCCTTTCTTCCGTAAATGGGAGGAGAGTTCTCTACCCGCCCTCGCTGTCTTCACTGTTCTCCCTTGGCCCCTCATCTTTCGATCGCTTTCTTTCGCTTTCCTTTTTCGCCCATCGCGCCATCTTCATCTTTGGCTTTGTTTTGCCCTTTCTTCTCTCGCATTCACTCTTATGTCGACATTCTCGCCTGGACATTGGCTTGGCTTGCATCCGAGTCGCTAGCCTCCATGTTCCTGTACGGCACGCCCTGGCATCCCTCGTACCCTTTGTCTGTCAGTCTCAGTGTTGCGGAAGCTACGCTGGAGGCTGCCTTGCGTCCCTCTGTTCCTGCCCTTCGCACCCATAGCATTCGAGTTTGCCGAGGCCGACTCATTCGCTAGATTTGTTGCTCTGCTTTGCCTGTTCTTCGTGCATGCCGTTTGGGTTCGTCGAGGCCGACTCAATGGCTCCTGCTCCTGTCTCTATTTTTACCTTGCTTTCTAGTTTTCTTACGTTACTTTTTACGTTACATTCACTCCCTTCTCCCCCTGCGGTCCCCTTTGAGGAGGACATAATGTACTGGCCACCGCCACTACGTTCGAGCCCACAGCTACCACTGCCACATCCGGATCCGTGCGCTGCTCTGCTCCCTCATCCTCGTTCCGCTCACCACCTTCGTTCTGCACTTGACTCCCGCCTCGCTACATCATATGTCTTCTCGAGTATATAGCTCTCATGTATGTACCTTGTTCCGACGTGGGATCAATGCACTGTTTTGCCGGATTTTCTCGTCCTCGCCGGCGCACACTCACGTTCGTTGCTCACCGGCCTCGGTTCTGCGCATTACACACTTCCCCTGCTGCGCGTATCGACCCCACAGGTTTCGACGACCACATCTATATGCAATGTCCTCCACACGGTTGGACAAATCCGTGGCTGCGCTTCCACTACTACGACATCCATGAGTCTTTCCCCAACGTGTCTCTTATTTATCGCATGCTAGCACACACAATTACTTCATACAGAGCAAACAGTCGCATATGATCTGTTCGTTAATCGTACAACTAATCCATTCCAACATTGTAGACGTCTGCATATCTTTACGTACACAGCAAAATTCCCTTGACGCGCCATCACGTGGTCATGTTCACACGCGCTTCCGGCCTGACCGCGTGTACTTTCGTGCCCCGTCACTCTGCTCCTCTTCCTCCGACTCTTTCGCCTCAAGATCCAGAAATTGTTCAGTCAAGTTCTTCTCATCATCACCTACCGCAGGCAGTATCTCGAATCCTAGGCGCAATTCTATGGTAAGCAACTTGCTTGTCCTTTACCAATCGGTACACTTACCGTCTGCGTCATCACCGTGTCCCGAAGACGAACTGAGGGCATTCGGGCTGCCACCACCTTCAACATGGTCATCAATGTTCATCGAATCATGAGTTCCTTCGACGCCTTTGTGTTTGGTCGCCTCATGGACATTATCTTCCTCAACATCCTCCATGTCAGTTACCCCACTACCAGACGCGACCGGAACCTCTTGTCGGACTTTGGCACCTGCGCCATCAATGGCGACTATGATGTCGCATTTCGTCCCAAGAACATGATATGAGCAAACGAAACTTACGAATGCATGACACGGGACTCACCATCTATGGCATCGTTACCTCCAAACGACGGAATTGGTCGATGGTACAAATCTAGCGCAGGTGCACTATAGTCTGTTACATCCCCATCACCAGACTTCACCAGAACCAAATCTGCCGGGTGGAACTGTGCATACCAATTAACGGATGTCAAATGGTATGTCACTGTGAAAGACATCGCAATGATATCCCCCCGTTGAAGCGATTCAGCAGGTGCCATGATATCGCCAGCTTTCGCCCAGACTCGAGGTTGGTCCGAGTTTCCACGGAACACCTTTGACTCCCTATCTACTTCCAGGACCCATGGATGCAGATGATCCGGACTTGGAGTGCTTTGGTCCTGAGGAGTCCGCCGGATGAACATGGGAGTCTGCATCCAAAACCGGTTTCTGTACTTCGTCTCGTTGCCGGATAGATACTCGCGGCGGGGGACGTCCCTGGGGTTGAATCCCGTGACCGTTCGCATATAATCATCCAACATCTAGGTAGCAGTCAGTCAATTACATATCTTGAATCTACCATAGACTCATCCATTGTCCCTCATACAGACTTATGTCTCTGTACGTGTCAAATTTATACGTGTACAAGCAACGTCCATTCGGACGCATTTGTCTGTCAAGTCCCGCGTTAGGACACGGATCATCTCACGTTGTCAAGTACGTACACATTCTTCGATTTGAGACATTCCAGTACTCTCTGACCCGCAGAAACGTAGTTTTCGGTTTCTTGATGGTAGCCTTCCGCAAATATGCCGGTGTGACTAAACAATGCCGGCTGATTCAATCTTTTGTCGTATATCTATCACAACGATGAGGTAGGTTCAGCAAAAAAACCGCGTCAAACTTACCACCCAATGCTGATGCCCCTCTTTCTTTGCGTAGATCCGAGGATCGGACGTCTCCAGTGTCCTCAAAGCAGCTCGAAAGGACAAGAGCCCAGAAGCGAAAGGATATTTCTTGTATTTCTCGAGCAATTCGTCGGCGTCGTCCATTGTCGATCGGTGCAACGTTATAAGATAGAGATGTATGCGACGTGTTCGGATGGACTGTAATATCGAACCACTACACATCTTGTAAGTCGCTTTTATAGTTCATGCATGCCATGCACTGATCTCCGGAAAACCATGCAAATCTTCCTGCATCACTGCAGATGCCCACCTGATGGGGACTAGTTATCATGGCTCTCCCTTGTCGATGGATTCCGTAATCCACTCCGACCCCTCCCCGCGAATTTCCCCTTATCCATGCAATGTTCCCCGCTGCTAATTATCTACAAGCTCCGTCTCATATTCAGGAACCGGATTCCACATCAGGTACGGTGTTGTTGATGTCATGAATTGTATATGTACGATTGTGATTTGACTGAAGTCTAGTCTGTATGAAACTAGCTCCCGCCCACCACCCCGCTAGTCTCCCCCTACTCCAACCCGGCGTTACTACCCGATGAAACATCCAAGTTTCTCCTAGCTCTCGACGTCAATAATTGTGTCATCACAGCGACTGCCCTTACATGATTCAGCAAATATTCCGTATCCTGAATTCCCGTGCGGGCTGTGTTATTAAAGTGAGCGTCGTTTATGTCGTGGTCTCGTGTGATGTCCCGATCCCTCTCACTCTATACATCACTTCGTCACGTCTAACCCACCTACTTCACGACCTACGTGCGTATAATGCCTAATCACTACGCTCTACTTCTCAAACGTTCCTGTGCAGGTAATTAGCGTCAAATTATGGGCAAGGTGTCCGCAACCCAGCATAAGCGACCACACCGTTCAAACATGGAGTTAACACGGTGGAATCGCTCAATGGTACAATGATTGCGGAATGTTAGTCTCCTAAATTCGTTTTCTAGCGTGTACTAAACCCTGTGTTTACAGGGAGCTGTTGCTCGCAATGTCATCGCATTGGTTTATCCCGTCCACGGAACACGAAGTCACCTTGTACGAGTTCAAGCAGACAGCCCTTTCACCGAGGATCCAAAATCCCACATTTGGGCTGAAGACCTTAATACCGCACACTGGTACTCTAAGGGCTCTCGCAGAACCTGAATCTCCGCATTGCCGGGCGACGTCTCGTTTCCTCTTCGCAACCACTATTCTATTATCATGACCTCCCGATCGACTACAGCCGCTGTGAACTCGACAATCCGGGACTACTTTGGCCTCCTGGTTCGCGGCCATGTCATCGTCATTCGACATGCAGCTCAAAACATTATGCACGTAACAAATGTCCAGCCCCCCGAACGTCGACTCATTGATTTAATCGTACGAGAGTAAGTTCCACCGCACTGTTCATAATATTATAATGTTTAGGTTTCACTTTTGCAGTCATCTCGCGGCTCTTCCCAACGTCGCGCGCTCATATACCCCCTAGATGTTGATAGTAGTGCCGACACGGTCTACGGCACACTAGTAGTACGATAAAATCTATCTCATATGTGTGCTTGTCTACGTCGCCTGTTCTTCGTTCTGATCCCGACCTCTCGACGTCATCGCATCCATGTTTTTGACCCTCAGACTACTTTATTTTCCATTGTCCCTGTAATCTCACAACTTCTACTTCTACCTTGTCCTCTATTCCTTATATTATTGCTACCATGCCCCTTTTCATGTTCACCTAATACATCGTACAAAGTCCTCGATATGCAGCATTCACAATCATGCCTAGGAGTTTCGTACCATATACTCCCAAGCACGTGATCAACAGCACATCATTTTCACCGAACCCTTCCAAGTCAAGTCTCTATTACCTAAGGGCGTTGACTACACATCGCGAAGCGCACCCCGTTGATCATCATATCCCAAATACCAGCTCGGCATACCGGTACGTACGCCATCTACGTCACTCCACGCGTACTCATGCAGGCTTTTCAGGTATTCCATCCGCTCGTACCCCACTCGCCGCCCCTTATGACCAAAATAATTCAGCCACCCCTACTCTTCCCGCCGATAATCTGCACGTTTTCTAACAGGACTCAATGCACCCGAATTAGTCCCCGACATGTGGTAATTCCACTCTGAGGATAAAGTTCCCCCGCAAATACTTTGCCTAATTCGTCACTTCACTCACTAGAGCTGCGACAACTCTACTAAATTACATGACGACTGCTTGACGTAGGCACTTCCTTTGGTCCCTGAATACTAGTCCCCGCTATGATCCGCTCTAGCATTGCACCCTACGCATTTCCACCTGTGTTAGTCCCCGCCTCCGAATTTTTCCAGTTGGCGTGCTCTACCGAATCTATCGGCATGTTCCAATTTCCTTCCGTTAATTCCTGCCAATGACGATGTTCTAATTAAACTAGGGACTCCATCCCCATATATACGTGTCTTTTCGTCGCACTTTATACGCATTGCTTCCCCCCATTGTCATCCTTCGTCAACGTTTGCACTCTTTAACACCGGCCCATAATTTGGTGAGCCCATGTCTGAAACGGTCCCTCAGCCCTCAATGATCCGCAAATGAGGTAAGCATTCATCCACATCTCCAATCATTACATGCTATATTAACTAAGTTCAGATGGGTATGTTCCACAATACGTCCTACCAGACATCTAAGTAAATTTTCCTTAGTCGGATCCAGGAGTTTAGCCGTCATAAGGTACGTACCATCTTGCCCTCGCCTAATCGTATAGCACGACTCAGTCTGCCATGACAGGTCGAAAACTTCCTTCGTCTTGTACGTTGCATTACCTCCCCGTACGAATACCTCTCACGACTTCCTAGTTATCATGGAGTATTAATGCGCATTTCGTCAACTTGAAAGAGTAATGTCGACTTAGTGCATGTTATTATTCGTAGCTAATCCCCTGTTAGAGTCATCGACAACCTCGTCCTCAGACTTCCCCCTGGCTCTATAGACACTGAGTTGTTTCAGGTAAGCATATCGATCATCCCAATCTCTTAGATGCTAAGGTCATCTGCATAGATCTTCATCGCCGAGATCGTCTCTAACTTCAGCACACGTCATCCCGATTACTCCGTTCTGGCCGGACAGGTATACACGTCGCATATCCATAAGCGGGTGTCGAAACACTTCAGTGCTTGGGTACTTGATCAAGGCAACGGTAGGCAAATTACCATCATTGATAGATGTCTACTAAGGCCTAACGCATATCCCGTCAGACTTCAAATCGCAGTTCTCGCCAGACATCCCCGACATCGTTGCCCAGAACCGAAAAGTCCTGGATTCCGCTATCGACCATTTCCGAGACTTCAGCTTCACGTAGTGCATATGAAAGTTATTCCATAAATTCTATCCTGGCTGAATTGTCTATAGTCAGTCTATTGTCACGTTGGGACGTTCTTATCTCATCACCGCCGGTCAGAATGTTAACGAACGACCCCAATTTCTCTTCATGCGCATAGCCCTCAACATTCATAAATGGGACATTCCCCGCATGCTAGAGACATACGACCTCCTTTCTAGGGGGATGTACTTACACGCGTCTCCTACGTTGTGGAACTCTGCGCTCTCCGTCGACCATTTTGCGTCGTGTTATGTTTTTGAAGCCTACCCTGCCAAGTCTATGGACGCCATCAAGGACTCTCACGAACTTTCGCTTCTGTGGTCTTCAGGCAGAGGGATCAGTATCAATGCTTCGCAAGTACCACAAACGAAGTGTGTCTTCGTCCTTCTCCTTGTCTAAGCGAATATTGACCTTTCGTCGTAACAGTGAATCTTCTACGAATGCTCATCCTGGCTTGTTGCCACTCCTCAAAGTATACGACTCCCTTGCTGGATATTGGTCTACGGCTGGTCTCCGTCGGCCTTGCTCTGCCGCCGTGTATCTTCCTGTATGGCATTGCGATATCTTGCCTTTCGCACTGTGCAGGGCGAATAGGTCGAGTCCGAATTATTGTTTCAAACATCTATTTCCTGCGCTTTGGGTGCCAAGCATATTGTACGTATCGTCGCCATTCAACTTTCGACTATAATATTAGCCTGAGTTCTATGATCTGACATTCATATATGCCAGCATGCGGCGACTGGAGCAAGACTCTAAATGGACCTTGTTCGATCCTCGAGATGTACTACCTCTGGTCAATCTCGTCGGGGACAATTTCGATTCTGCTTATGAAGCTTATGAACGGAGTGGTGTCGGGACCGCCACCATTCCGGCCAGAACTATATGGGAGTCCTTCACGGAAGCCTGGCATGAAACGGGAACACCGTTCATGCTACTCTCCGATAACATCAACAGTACGCATCATTTTGCCTGTGTCCATCATCTTGACTTCGACCCCACTTCTTACGGTCTTTTTCATGTAGACAGAAATAATCAGATGCATCGGGGGCCCATCAAATGTTCCAACCTTTGTACCGAAATCGTTCAATATTTCTCCATCCATGAAACTGCTGTCTGCATGCTAGCTTCTCTTTGTCTCCCGCGGTACATTCGTTCGGACCATACCTTCGACTACGACGAGCTTCACCGCGTCACGAAGATCATTGTCCGCAACCTGGATATTCTCATCGATCGCGGAAGGTACAACACTGCGGAATCGGAAATGTCCGCGATCATTACTCAGGCTCTTGGGATAGGAGTCCAAGGTCTAGCCGACACTTTTGCTATGCTCGGGATACCCTTCACATCCCCAGCTGCTCGAAAAGTCAACATCCTCATATTCGAAACTGTGTACCACATGTCGCTGAAAGCCAGTTTGGAGCTCGCACAGGAAAAAGGTGAATATGATACGTGGAGAGGATCTCCCGCCTCGTGCAGTGTTCTACAGGTCGACATGTGGGACAAGATTCCCACCGATCACTACGACTTCGATCTTCTGCGACAAAACATCGCCAAGCATGGGCTATGAAACACGATGCTTACTGCTCAGATGCCTACCGCTTCCACAGCTCAATTGCTCGGTAACTCTGAGGGCATCGAGCCCTACATGAGGTACGGTTCGTCATTCTTATGTTATGTTTTGCTCTCGATTGACCTCTTTCGTTCCATAGTAACATTATTCAGTACCGTCTGCTCAGTGGCAACTTCAACGAGATTTCTCGTGCCCTCATTAACGCTCTCGAAACTCGAGGGCTCTGGTCCGAGCGTACACGCAGGGACATACTCGCTGCCAACGGTATACATTTTATTGGCTTTATAGAACAAGCATTTTCATGCTAACATCTGTACTTCTGCCACAGGGTCTGTGCAAGGTCTGGACTGTGTCCCCGATGATGTCAAGGCTGTGTTCCGAATGGCGTTCGAGCTCGATTCCAAGGACCTCATCGACATGTCACTAGAACGTTTGCCATACATCGATCAGAGCCAGTCTTTCAGCTTGTATGTGACTGCGCCAACACCCGCACTAATGGTATGTCGTGCTTTACTTCGCCCGCCCGCACTGGAACACTCACGATCATACTTGTAGATGGATCTCCATCTACATGGATGGCGTAATGGAATCAAAATAGCGCAATACTATCTTCGAAGCAAAAGCGCTATGGAGGCACAACCTTTTGGAGTCGCTTTGTCAGTATTTCGATCCGTGGAAACCCTGCCATTTCCTCTGAATCGAGATGAAGGTGAACCCATGTGTTCTTGCGGTACCTAACTCCTGCCGTTGCAGCCGCTTTCTACTTCCATCCATTCATATCTATGTCCAACCATGTACTACAATTCCTCTCCCAAATCATAGTCACCAGCATCGCCCGTAATCAATGATCATTGTCTCTTGAGCCTCTCGACTTTATTCCTCGCATCATGCTGTCGTTTTCTACAGTTCACCATTATGATTTACTCGCTCACTTGTGTTCCTGTCTTATAACAATATAAATTCGTCCCCTTGTACAATACTTCACTGCATTCACCTTCGTATTCTGCACTGCACGTGGAATCGACCGCTCCCACCTTGCGCCCACATTATGATCATCTTTATCTATCCCATTTCTCCATATACCTCTGGGGAACTGCCTGCTACAACCAAACAGAAAGCCCTCGTCACTGCTTCCACTGCTGTTGATAGACGAAGGCCTCTTCATACGCCCCGGCTTTAGATTGGTAAGGATTGTACAAGTAGGATCGACTCAATCGAGTCTGTGAACACCCTGTAGGCATGGATACCAGACAACAAGGTAACCCGTCTTCACATGATGCTTTTCATATCCGCACGCGACATTCGATATTCTATCCGGCACGCAGCGCGCCCCCAACGAGCTTCGCAGTCCTTCGACAGCGACTGTACTGTATCGTACATCTTTCTCTTGGTATGATGCCACCCTGCACCCGCCAAGATCCCGACCGTCTTCCCACTGCTTCCAACGCCCACGGCTCCAAAGAAAATGCATGGGAATCAGAGCCTGCGCTCGATGAAGCTCTCCATCGCACCGGCGGCGTTAAGTGGATACTCCTTGAGCACGACCTCGTCATTCTCGACGAACGTGTTTGGCTCCACGAAAATCTTCCGAGGCTGGATATACGGAACGGATAGAACAGAAATGGGACTCCATCAGCAAACGGCAATCTATAAATTACCCACAACCCTTGCCCTGCTCCGCATCCGTCTCCATCTCCGAACCCGCCAATCACGCCTCAGGACTCGATATCGGGGGATTCGGAGATTGGCGGACTCGGAGGGTAGGGAGAGGTCAAGACAAGCAAAAACCACGGACTTACCAGCTTCTTCCTCAGTATGAGGTCCCTCAGCTCGCCGTCCCACCCAGCGAAGGGTATCGTGAGCTGCGTATAGTACTCCCTCGCGCCCGGGCCATCGTCCGTGCTCTTCTGCACCTGGATGTTCACCAGCAGCTTGCCGACGGTGTCCCTGCCCTCCTTGAGGACCTTCTCGCGCTCCATGCACACGTACGCACTCTCGAGCATGCCATCCACGGCGCGCACTTCCTTGAGGTGCTCAATGCCCGACGAGATGAGGTGCTGCGTGATGCCGAGGCTGTCCTGCATGTTGGCAGATCAGCGCGCATATCTCGGGGACAAGGGGACGCACCGTGCCTGCATGTGCGCCTGGCCGTGCTTCTTGTTCGCGGGGTCGTAGAACTCAAGTGCGCGGAGCCTGGCACGCACGGTGAGGAGGAACGTAATGTACTGGATGTCGTCGATGACCTGCTGCTCTGTGTACTTGAAGATCTTGAGGATGTCGAGGTTGCTGCAGACTGGCAGCCACGTTCGTGGGAGGTGAGTGGCAAGGAAAATGACATGAGGCAGCAGAGGGCTTACGGTACAGGCCAACGGTGTCAACACCGCACTCCTCCATGGAGGAAGACACTTCTCCAAGCACCGTATCCCAGCTCTGACGGGGCCTGTACCATGAAGTGCTGTTGCTATGCTCAGTATCATACGCGTGCATACAGTGACATTGGAGAACAAACATACATAGGCTTGCCAGTGAGAGGTTTGATGATCTTCGCCGGGTCGAAGATCTTCGTGCCATCCTCGTTCTCGCCAAATTCGGAGACATTCAGATGAATCCAGGGGGCTCTTGAAAGCTGTGAACCACTAGGTCCGTCTGTGGACGTAGTCGCCCATCCTGTGTTCTCAAGTCAGCCAAAGCCATATCCATTCCACATAATACGCCTGCACTACGAATACACTGATGGATTGTTAAGGAAAATACCTGAACAACGCACATGGCACCTCTCCCTCAGCCCCATATATCCTTGCCTGTCATCCTGCATCCCATTGCCTGACTTTATGCCCCGAATCGGCTCGTCAGTTCATACCTGCCCGTTCCAGTCCAGACAGCACATACCTATTACCTTGTACGGAGGCCCACTAGCTGCTGGCCACAGAGTCTGATGCGCGTCGCATGATCTCTGCGATACCATTATACATAACTTTTATGACAAGGTGAGTATAAACCGTACCTTTGTATATGCCCCGAAAGCTGATCACCACAAGATCATCGCATGATCAGATATGTCTTGAGTCACGGAATCCTCTAACTGTGACATGTCAGTCTCTAATGACATTCTTGAAAAGTAATATGAAAGTACTCACGACACTTCAATCGTAGTATCCCACTGCTCATCATAACCGTAGCAGTAAGCCCGTCACAAATGCCCGTATCGCCTGGATAAAACCCTGCCCGCCGGTCATCAGCACGCCTGTTAGGACTACCAGAATGGGTACCCCACCTACTGACGTTGGAGGGCCACCATGACCCGGCAATGCCCTTGCTGGGGGTCGTTGGATGCTACGTGAGCACGGCAACGTAGTTGACTCGCATCGCGTACCGCAAACCTGCCGTCCTACAAATCCAGCGGAAGGTGGCAGTACCAGTGTCGAATGCGAGGGGAGTTGTCATGCGAGAGGGAAGGTAGAGCAGGTACTAAGAGGGAGGTACTCTTGTCACGAACACTAGCACTCGGAGAAAGGTACGACGGGCAGGCTAGACGATAAGTTGGAGTCTTGGACTTGATGCAATGCTGGCAACGTGATCCGCCAGCGCTCGGAAACTGCCGGATTTCTTCAGGGCAGGCCATCATGGCCTCAAAGAAAACAGCTCTCGTCAGCTGTCGCATGCTCTCCTGTACCTGACATCGGATATTCCATCCTTCAGGCCGCCATCGCGAGGTATTGACAAAATACAGGACATTTCAGCAGCTCTCACAGAATCAGGTCAAGCAGGCAAATATCAGCGACATCGAGACATTCAGTAGAATTAAGTCCGGAGAAGTATGGGACACATTCGTGATCGGGACCGCCATCGAACTGCAAAGCATTCAGCAGCGCAGCAGGCTTCTATGGCTCCATGCCAACCTCGACATCCAACTAGTTCCGCCATCCATTTATGACAAGTCCCCGTCGCACATGCCTTGCTGGATATCAATGTCGCCGTCAGCACTGGGGCACTGCCACAGATTGCCAGTGGATCTCGGCCCGCAGGACATGCCCGTGATTGTCCATAGACTCCTCCCACTCCGACCACTCACTGTTTCTGATCTCGCGCCTGCGCCTATATTGGCCCCCCCCCCCACCAAGTGATGGCAAGTTCAACTTGCCCCAACCGCCCGTGCGGAGCTCCTTCGCATCCCGACCTTCCCCTCTATTTCTAACATATACAGCGCACTCTTCCGGGATCATGCGTTGCGTGCCCCCTCAATTGTAGGTAATTATAGTTGACTGTTTGTCCGCCCCGGGTCAGGAAAGGGCCACAAGTATTCCTTCCTGTCTTCGGACGGAATTACACACCGCGGGTCCCTCGTCAATCATTCCCCACCCGTAGTGTCCTCTTTGCCCTGGCCACCCTCTGACTGTTCCCGAGTCGGGGCCCATGACCTGCTAGCGCCAGTAAGTACACCTAGGTCATGTTTCGCCTTGCAGCGTGTCCTTCATGGCACTGTACAATCCTCTTTCCCACTGTAACATCGCTGACAGCGACCTTCTTACAACAGTTGCCCATCTGTTTCCCCCGCGCGCTAGGATCTGCTCGCCGTCGTCCCTCCCCCCCACGAGCGGTGAATGTTCACTATGCCGCTCAACCATATATCCTACGCGCCATGGCTCTTGCACGATCGCCAGTTGTATGCCCATTCCCTGCACCACTCGCGGACTAAGTACCCACCGTGAGCTCTTCTCCGCCGTCTAAACCTCCCGGATCCCATTCTATCAAGCACGACGAACAGTGTAATTCGCTATCAAAAGTCCACGCAAACTAATCAACCGCATATGTCATAATGTGAGATGAAGCACGTCCTTATACAAAGCAAGTACGTATGGCAATATTAATGAGTGACTATAACTGAACAACAGCTGAACAAACTGGCATAAAACAGCGTGCAACAAGCAACTGGAATCCGTGAAACCCCTTGCCTATGTGCCATAGCTTCTTACGTGAAAAAAAAGTCCCTGAAGCCTGTCCAGAAGATTAACTCGTATGCACAGACGGCACAAGCACCCGGAAAATGCGCCCATGCATGGGCCATGGTGAGAGAAAAGCGTCATCAGCTATCCAAGGTGAAAGTAAGGGTCACATAGAACGAAAGGGAGGCGGCGGTGCGGACCAGAAAACTATAGCTGATGAGCTAATCTCCCTTTTCAGATGAGGGAAAGGAAGCTGCGGAAGTGTTGGTGCGCATCGATGGGTCCACGACCTCTGACTCTGCATTGGATGCCTCTTCCTCCAGACTTTCTCCATAGCCTGAGTCGACCTCCTCCTCAATGTTGTCGCCGAAAATTACCGAACTGAGCGTTGGCTCCATAGGAGCCAAGAATGAGTCTGTGTCGCTCACAGTAGGTCTTGAATCTGAACGTCCACGGTTGATGGCAAATGGAGGAGCTGACTGCTGTTGCTCCAGGGTCCACAGGTCGTACAGGTACATTGGAAGGAGTGGAATGTGGCAGGGGCCCCAACGTGGTGCCCACCAATGCCGCCACCAGTGGTGGAAAGGGGATACCCACTGACGTTGGATGCAGATGAGAAAGAAGTCCACGTCCGACTCAGCTCCTCCGTCTACGCCTAGCACTGCCCAACCTCCACGGACTCCAACTACAATTGAGATAGTGCCAGAAAGACACCTCGCTGCATCCTCTGTAACCAAACAGTTGCCAACCAGGATAATCTCTGCTCCAAGATGCAAACGGATGCCTGTGACAGTTGACGGGAGGACAATAAGCCAGGTTGACGGATAATTTGGCACATTGTGCAGTGGTGCTGCCTTCAGAATGCAGATTCGTGGTTGAGATAGAGAGAGATGTCCCATGTATGGGTAGGATGTAGTGGACATAAGTTGTAGTGACCGCAAATAGTGGAACATGGTGGGATGGCAAGAGCGAAAATGACCATCTGCCAGCACAAACAGTGGTGGGAATGAACCATTAGCCGATTGTTTACAACTGATTGCCCCAAGAACAATCGAGAACAAGGTAGACATGCACTAGTAACACATTTGATTCTTCAAATTTATCATTTCTCTCCCAGTGCTTACTGCGTAGTAGGTGACATGCCAGTGATTTGGTACAAGCCTAGCTTGATCCGTCGACAGGCGCAAGGGGCACAGCCTAAGAAGCCAAGTGCCCTTCACCCGGCCCATAGACCACATGAAAACCACTACGCAGACACCTCCCCGTGCTCCCGTCATTGCGCATGGTCCCCGATCATTTTTCAGTGTGGTACAATGTGAACCTTTCCCCCCTCTCTAACCTGATCGCGGCCTCACTTGACATTGCACACAACGTCCTCAATGCCCTTCCGATAAAACCCATCCCAGCGTGGTCCAAGCTTTTCAGCTATCAGGCATATTTTTTCTTACCCCTTCATAATCACACAGGTCGATGTAGTCAACCAGCATATTCCAGACAATAGGCGGGTTTTGTGCCCAAAGCTTGACGAGATCCACTACAGCACGGCACTCAGCACATCGTTCCTACAGCTCCGTGACATGCCCGTGCGCGATCTTCCTAGTGTGGTGATGCTGCCCTTGTCAGATATTGTGTCCTCTATGCACACAGCGACATACTTAAGCGGGAACGGCCCCAGCAGCGTCCACACAGCGCTCGCGCTCGACGTCCAAAGGCCCAGCATATCAGTTCTCGGGGTCCGAAATACACATAAATGCCCAAGGCATGGCGGACCAAGCCATGTCATTGTCAAATGCGTGCAGGCCTTAACTCTGTTGAGCTTGCTAGCGAACGAGATGCTGGGAGTAGCTAAGCAAGGAGGAGGCCTTGAGGTATCAGCCGTATGGGCATGGCATAAACCGGAACATAGCCACGGCCTGCCCTTGGCCACCTCGAACCGTCACGTGTAATAAGCATGTCCCAATTCCACATGCTACTGCTCTGCTTTCCCACGGTTTCCAGCTCCATCTCTCGAAACAATGCATGTCGGTGTCTCTCCTCTGCTAGCCACCTCTGCCGTTCACCATACTGCGTCGTCTCTCTCTCTCTCTCACTCTCAACTTCAACTTTACATACAATACATGCACCCCGAAGCCGTAACCTCCAGTGAATCCCGGGCCTTTCCCCCTCTCACCTATATGCAGCTAAGTACAGTTCACCTTTTGTATGAACCCCTCTCCACTGGTCGCGTTCAAGATCGTCACCCTTGTGTATCACTGCGCACGTACTTACTCCTCAACTCTGCACAGATTTGAACCCTGTCCGTTACCCAATATCTGAAAGTCTGCACGCCGTTTCTGACCCCGTTATGCGTTACTAATCAACACCGGCTACGTCTAGGTGAAACTCAGCTCGTACACCTTATCCTCCTAGAGATGAGCGCACGTTACCAGGTTTTCAAGTCTCTAGGTCGTAGACCTGGAGGTTGTCTCGACTCGTATGTATTTATATTCTTCTACAATTTAAACCATTACTTACCTTACGTTCAGATGACTGAAACGGTCACCCGTCCTCGCTGAGAGCAGAGCAGGGCCCGAACCCTACCCTGGTATCAAATACTGCACCCGGAAAGCTTGCAATTCCTATGATACTAGGTCCTGATTTGTCAGTGTACTTTTTTATCTCCGTGTTGAAAACCTTCTAAATTATCCACAGTCTGTCGGTCTTACCGACCTCGTTGCACTTTGCACGAACGTCGCACGTGCATATTTTTCGATACCCGCCTTCTCATCTCGTCAGTTTTTTTTTTTAATATGCGACTACTCACGTTAGAAAGTGCCTTAGCGTTGCAAGTGACCTCCGACGACCATCACCTCGCATGAAGTTTGGACATCTACAGAAGCCTGCCACTTTGTAGGACATCCCGGACTAAATCAAAGATGCTCACGTCGCCCTTCCCTCAAGTTGCGTCATACGTACGCCTGCCCCAGTGTAGATTACTGTAAGTCTACTGTTGAAACGATTATATGCAAACCCTAACACGCATTTCACAGTTATTTGTACTCGTTATGCGTAGCAATCTACTTCGTTACACCTTCGACTGTCTTGCAACGCCCAGGCCTGCATCTCTCTATGCTCTCACCTCCCGTCACTTTGTGCGCGTACGAGTTGGTCACCGGGGACCACTGCGCAGCAACCGTGTCCCTCGCAAACATTGTCCAAATACCCCGAGCCCGGCGGCAGCCCTTTTACTGTCCGGAACACGAACACGATATCCTCGCGACTACGACCGGCATAATCAGCCGCAATGTCGTCAGATTTGACGATACGACCACGTTCTACACAAAATCTACTAATCCTATCCCCTACCTCCTCCCCGCAGACTTCATACCGGGGGATCTAAACCCTCGCACGCAAATCATCTTACGCCAGCTCATGAAAAGCGCCCCTTCGAAGTCAGACAAGCCTGGCTACATATATGGCCTCCACTTTCATGGTATCACATCCTCCCTCGGCACCATCCCTGCACCTGCTACTAACCTGCCGACAGATCCTAGGCCTTCTAAGTCGCGCAAGAGCATCCTCAAGGTCGGAAGGACCAATAACGTCTCTCGCCGCCTCCGTGAACATAAACGGCGCTGTCGTCCAATGAAACCGAAACTGCTTGGGACTATCGTGGCAGCCGTCCCGTTTTGCGACAAACTCGAAAGATTGGTCCACACCGAACTCGCAGACCAGTCCTCGAAGACCGGTACCGCCCTTCCGCTTTGCCGCAATGCACGTTGCCCCGGTTGTAAGTCTCTCGCACGCTCCACCGTCCCTTCTAACGTGCGCACAGGCGGCGCAAAGCATCAAGAATTATTTACATTCGGGCCAAACGCTCGCAGGCAGTGGAACTCTGTAGTACGACCGGTGATACAACGATGGGCTGGGTTTGTTTCTACATACATACAATGAAACCATACACATACGTTAAAGAATTGTCGAGTTGCCCCGCGTAAATGTAACCACGTAACCCCCCGCTCTCAGGCGTCAAGTACCGAGTAACCACGTGAACAGGGACGCCCGGAGGGCCATACACTATATACATACCTGCCTCGGAAAGTAGGCCGCCCGTGGCTTCGGAGAACGCATTTACGGCCTTAGCGTATCGCAAAGGACCCAAATACACGATAGAGCAGTTGATGGGCGGCGTCACCGCATCATCGCATTCGTAAGGAAGTTGGGAGACTTGGTCTAGACGGGTACACAGGTACAGACAAGAGCAGAGGCACACATCCTCCGGCGCATCTGATCGCGTCAGTACAGAAAACTAAGGACGTCAAGAACTCACTGTGCGCGCCCTAATTTGCTGGGTAATACACGAATCTCAGCGTTTGTTCCTGCAAAGGGCTTCCCTGGTAAATGATGCCCTTGAAATAAACCGTATTTTGTCAGGTAATTACAAACCTCAACCATCCTGTGTCCCCTGAACCTCAGCAGAGACGGCGTATCTCGTGATATCGAGGAGCGACGATCAAGTTGTCGCAGTGGCGGCTAATCTTGCCTTTCGAGGGTCGCGACTCTCCGCCTCCCGAAGAAGCGTTTGAAGGAGTTCCTTGATTTCATTCCTGAATGCCTCCTATGAAACCCATGAGAAGATATGATCTCATCCTCGCACAGACGAGTGCACCAGTCATGATATCGGATACATACACTTTGTTTGTATTCGTTGCATAGAGGCGCGGTGTTCATATATGCCCAGCCGTATTCCTCCATCATGCGCTCGCGCGCGATATCGTCTGAAGTCAAATACCGCGCGATACGGAGCTAAGTATAGCATAGACGCGATAAGCAGGGGCGGTATTTGAGCGCAAAAGGGCCGCTCACCTGGACATCCTTGCTACGAATTGCGTGGAAGTCTGTAAGACTTGTTGGGAACTGCTTGTCCCTCTGCTTCTGCCTTTCCTCCTCCAGTTTCCTGCGCATATTGTATTGCTCATTCAATGAACAGAGCGTAGCCAGGTGGGCGTAGTGGTGTCTATCGAGCTGATCGTCGAAAGACGCGGCGATCTCGAAACCCGAACGGGATGTTCGGTAAAAGGCCTGCACGCAATCATGAGATTCACTGGCAGACTGAAATCATAGCTATAGATCTTGCCTCCACGCCCTGATCCTCGATATCAGGTTTAGAGCGCGACATGTCGAGCACTTCATCGTAGTAGTCTTGCGCGTGCCATTCATACAAAGTCCGGACTTCCTCTAGGTGTTTCTTTTTGACCTCCTGGATGCGTTCCTTCACATCTGAAGATGATTCAAAGCCCTCGTTCGCTTTCCGAATGGCAGACATCCTGCAGGGCCACCATCAGCATAATCTCAATTAGTAGACCCGTCGAACTTGAATGCGTGGGCAGACGTCGTACCCTGGGAAGAAGGTGCCCTTCAGCTCCATCATATCCTCTACGAACTGTCTCCTTTGTACCGCGTCGTTGAGTACTTGTCTTTCTTCCTTTGTCGCTATGTCGCCCTTCTTGGCGACTTCGTGCAGGTTGACTGTTCCGGACGGTCCAGCAGCGGTTCCTGCCATGGCGAGCTCGACGGACGTCGTGAAGCCGTTGTGGTCCCTGTAGACAGGCTTTGGTCGACGGGTCGAGTCACCAGAGCTAGGATCTGCCATGTTGCAGGCTCGGAAGAGAACAAGATGAGAACACGGAGGACACGGTAGGGACTGACTGAAGAGGGACCGACCGCGTCGCGCGCGAACTGGTGAGAACGCCAGGACGTGTTTCAGCCACTGAGAGGCGCGCATCGCAGACCTGACCTGGACCTTGAACTTCGTCTCTACCCTACTCTCACCTCGGAACGATGGCCTTGCCGACGAAGGGACGCGTAATAGTGGAGACGACAGTGGGAGAGATCGACATTGAGCTCTGGTCAAAGGTACGTGTTCGGTCCTCCGTTGCCTCTACAGTTACTGAGCTTCAAATATATGTGCCCAGGAAACTCCCAAGGCATGTAGGAACTTCATTGCGTTGGCTATGGAAGGTACGTCATGGGGTCCAATTCGTCCACTTCTTTGTGCTCATAGGTAGCCAGGTTACTACGATGGTGTCATATTCCACCGGTACGAACCGCTCGGGTGACAACTCAGGATGGCGCGAGGACTGATAGCGTGTGGGGCATAGAGTTGTGCCAGACTTCTTGGTGCAGACAGGAGATAGGACGGGTACAGGCGGGGGCGGAGAGTCATTCTTTGCAGGTGCGTGTAACTGCTCGGTGGCTCAAACTTCCAACCACATAACTATGTTACAGAACCCTTTGAGGACGAGATACATCCACGGCTACGGTTCGTGCACCGTGGTCTCGTCGGAATGGCGAACAACGGCACTAAGAACTCGAATGATTCCCAATTCTTCATCACGTTGAGTGAGTGTCCGACCTACTCCCAAGCCGCCATATACGATGTTCACCCACCTTCCTGAGATCAGACCGCGCGGATGAACTAAACGGCAAGCATACCCTCTTCGGACGGATTGTTGGAGACACCTTCTTCAGTGAGTTCCTCCTTCAACCCGCACGTCTGTAGTTGGCCTCATTTCTCCCCGCTATAGACGTCCTGAAGATCGGTGAAATGGGTGCGCACTTCGCCGTTGTTCATACGCTGCCCGCCGTGTCTTAGATCGCTTACACTAGAGCTTGACGACAATGAACGTCCACTCTAGTGCGTCCCCAGCTCTATGCTCATTATCCTTGTCATGTTGACCCGAACGAGCGCAGTCCGCCCAAAATCAAGCGCGTGTGCATTGTCGATAATCCCTTCGAGGATATCGTCCCCCGTATAACCGCCGAGGAGAAGCGTGCCCAACAGCGCGCTCGTGAGCAGGCACAACGGGAGCGCGAAGAGGAACAAAGACGTCGCGGGGCAAAGAAGTGAGCCTATGCGTTCCTTACCGTCACGCGAGGGCTGACTGTATGCCCGCGCCCCACAGGGACGTCAAGTTGCTGAGTTTTGGAGGCGACGAGGAGGCCGAGGAAGAGCCGGTGGTGTTCAAGAAGAAGCCAATTGTGCGACCAGATCGTAAGTAGCCACGCGTATCATCTGCATACGCAGGGTGAGCTTTCTGACACGGTGAGCCAGTGATCGACAACC
Organism: Ganoderma multipileum BCRC 37180; assembly: GCA_000338015.2. Taxonomy (NCBI): domain Eukaryota; kingdom Fungi; phylum Basidiomycota; class Agaricomycetes; order Polyporales; family Polyporaceae; genus Ganoderma; species Ganoderma multipileum. The sequence continues at coordinate 93,953 of BACB01005399.1, read as the reverse complement.
CTGACCTTCCTTCGACAATACCCGGAGTACCCGAACCACAACAAAGCAAGAAGTCGTCGAGACGAGTCCGCGCTCCCGAGGCGGATGGCCCGGCTGTCAGTATCACATATATATACCCGTTTGTGTCCTTGCTCACGCCGCCCGTTAGGTTGAGAAGGCGTCAAAGAGGGAGAAAGACGAGAGCGACATCACCAAGATCCGTGAACAGCACGAGCGCGAGAAGGCCGCCGCGAGCGACTCGCGCAAGTCCGAAATCGCGCGGATGGAGGCGGAGATCCGTAAGCTGACGCGGCGCAAGGGCGAGGGCAGCGACGATGACGAGCCGGAGAGGAAGAAGTCGAAGAAGTCGTACCTCGAGGAGGAGATGGCGAAGTACGAGAAGGGCCGCGGTCTCAAGAAGAAAGGCAAGGGCCGCAAAGATGAGGGTGACGTGCTAGCCGCGCTAAACAGCTTCCGCTCGAAACTCAAGAGCACGACGGTCGAGGACTCACCAACGCCAGAGCCGGAGCCAGAGAACGGTAAGGGCAATGGGGACGAGCCGCTGAAGAATGGCGAGGATGAGGAGGGGATGGAGGTGGACGACGATGTGGGTTTCCTCGGACATTTGCTGCATTTCCCGAAGGGGAATGAGGAGGAGACTGCGAAGGCGGAGCGGGAGTACGAGGTCATTGACCCGAGGCAGAGAGGGGCGCGTGCGAGGGAAGAGGAACGCGAGCGCAAACGCGCATTGAAGGCCAAGGACGTCACAGGCGGCCGGGGTTATCGAAGGTAGCCATCCAATTATGCTGTCTCTGGCTTCGGGTATTGCCACATGTATTGCAATTGGTCATCGTACATTGCTTTGTTGTCTGCTTTACCAGATCGCGTCCCCACTCCAAAGAGCCTGCAATCAGGTCTAGATGTACAGATGCGCGTTCCTCACCCGCTCGTCCAAATCAGCCCACAGTCTGCCAAGGGGCCTGTCCGTCCCCTTTGACAGAGGCTGCACGAGTCGCCATACTTCCTGCGCAACGTCCTCCTTGCCCTGATCCGCATCCACTGCGAACCATCGCGAACCATCGCCCATCTCCACCCCGATGCGCTCAAACACATGTTCAACGCGCTCCTGGAAGTCCGCCTTCTCGTAGCGCTCCTCTCCGAATCCGCCGCGGGCGCGTTGCTGCTCAGGCGAGACGGCAAGGAAAAGAGTAATATCGGGGGCAGGGAGGGCGATGTCGGGGCCGCGGCACCACTCGTAGGACATCCCTGTGGCATTCTTCGCAGCCGAGAAGGCGATCCCGGAGAAGGCGTAGCGGTCGCAGATGACCGTTATACCAGACTCGAGCGAGTCCTGTATTGACTTGCTACAAATCCAATACGTGGATATACGATCAGCATACTGAAGGCATGGTGGCGAGGGCGGGGGCACTTACGCAAACTCCCAGCGGTTGGCAGAGAAAAGAAGATGGATTGAACGGTTGTCCATCTCGGACTCCGACCGCAAGTACGAGTCGATCAGTTTACCGATCGGCGTAGTACGGTCTATGCAGATACACAGAGGCGTGGCAATATTAGCGGGAGCACCGCTGGGACAAAACGTTTGCAACTCACTTACCAGGGAACTTCACGAGCCTCACAGCGACCCCGTCGGCTTTCAGGCGTTCCTCAAGGAGCGTGACTTGTGTGCTCTTACCAGACCTATCAAGACCCTCAACGACGATAAACGTGCCGCGCATCTTCCTTTCAGGCATCGTGATGAATTGAGGGACCAGAGGAGGCTCGGTGCTAGAAAAGGAGGGATGGTAGTGGGCACAAGAGACGCGTAAGTGGCTGGGGCGCGCGTCGCGCGTACCGCTCGGCAACTTCCAATTTTCCGTACTGAACGCCGTTGGCTGCAGCGCGCCAAGTAATACGAGCAGGAAACAAAATGGATTACCCCTGTGGCAAATGCACTGGAATAGAAAAGGTTCGCAGCTGCAGGGTGATTTACTAACCCAGATACGGCCCCGACTCCGTCAATGGTGGGGAAGTCGAGAGCAAAGGACGTGTGGAGGAACATCAGTTACCCCCGAGGTAAGTAAACACGCTCCATGACTGAAATCCTGATGAATGCCTAATACAACGTAACACTAATTGTTGGCATATGTCACAGCACACAGGGATGTAATCATTCACTGTACGAGCGAGACGCGAAGAGGCATCTGTGGGCCGACATGCATCTCGCTCTTAACGAGCGGGGCGACGAGACCAGCAGGGAAGCGGATAATCTCGGGCTTGTCCTCCGGGATGGTGAACTCGAAGTGCTCAATGAGATCAACGAGGATTGCTTGCATCTCGATGATTCTAAGTGGAAGCGCAGCAAGCGCGTCAGCCTCAATTTCCATCACCATGCTCAAGCGCTGATACTCACGAGAACCGCCAACCAAGGCACGCCTGCAGGCCCGCGCTGAACGTCATCAGGTTCGATGTCACACCGACGTATGTCGCGCCCATCTTCTCGTGCTCGATGAACCGGTGCGGGTTAAACTCGTCCGCGTCTGGCCCCCAGATGCTCGGCAGCCGGTTATACGCCCAGATGGAGATAATGCAGTTCGTGCCCTTCGGGATCGGGACCTCGTTCAAGACCTCCCCGTCAGTGTTCGTAATCGGGCTTGCGAGGGGAAGTACTTCATCGCGCGACGCGACGCGGCCGAGCATGTACACGATCGGGTGCAGCCGCAGAACCTCCTTCATCGCGGCGAGGCAGTACGTCATCGAATCGAGGTCGGCCACGGAGAAGTCGTCATCGCCGCGCTCCGCGACACGCGCACGGATCGCGCGGACCTCGTCGCGCATTTTCTGCTGGTACTCGGGGTGCCGCGCGAGCTCGTAGAGGAGCCAGGTCATCGACGACGCCGTCGTCTCGTGCCCCGCGAGGAGGAACGTCGCCATCTGGGACATCATCTCTTCGTCGGTGAGGCGGGACTTGGGGTCTTCCGAGGCGTTCGCTTTGACTACCGAATTGGGGCGGACGTTCAGTACGAACGGTGACGGAAGGGGTAACAGACGCACCAAGGATACTCATAATGTCCTTCTTCTTTTCGGCAGCGCCAGCGAGGACAGCCTCGGTCTTCTCGTCGATCAGGGACTTCGCGAAATTGTTGATCACCTTCAGGGTTTGGCGGAAACGAGTATGGTCTTTGGTCGGAATGTACTGCACAAACTTGAGGATCGGCATAGGAATCCAGTGCCAGAAAGACCGGAAAAGCAGCGTAAAGTTAGATGGAAATGGGATGGCGTCGGCGCTACAACCGGTATGTCAAATGAAGCTTCGCGGGAGGCCAACGAAAGCAAACTTACAACATGTTCTTGTATGCTTCCATTACGGGGTTGAGTGAATCGTCGAGAGCACCGCACTGGATGTCGAAACCGACTACGAGCGCAGATATCAGCATGGAAATTAAACATACCGCACCACTTCGGTAACGTACCCTCTCCGATAACGTCGAGAGTACACCTCGCAAGCCAAGCCTGGACGTTTATACGCTCGCTTGAGTTCGAAGTAGTGGCCAGAATCTCCTTCCATTTCTGACCCAACTATAGGCCCGAGACGCATCAAACTCAACGTTGCCTGACGCTCCCAAGCATGAGGCATACCTTTTGTGCTGACGAACGGAAAAGCGGCAAGAACGACTTCAGTTGGCTGGCCGTGAATGCAGGGTTCATGATCTTGCGGATACGCGCATGGTCTCTGTCTATCATGTCAAATTCAGTATCGTGAGTGTTCTGCACTAATGGCCGTGACATACCCATCGCGTAAAGGATACCCTCGCCGGCAATTTCGCGAGTGATCTGCCTAGCGATCGCGCTCTTTGGGAAGTGGTAACCAGACTTGTGGAAGATGTGTTGGAGGGCCTGAGGGAGCTATGAATCAACGACGAACAGCCGTCGAGGAAATCGGAACATACTTTGGGATCCGCGACCATCACCTCGTCATCCTATGAACGAAAACTCAGATCGAAATCTCAAAAGAGATAGGCATTTCACTCACACCCATGATGCCTTTGGTTCTCCAAACCGTACCATACTCCTGCACCCACTTTCCGTCCAATTCTCCTACCTCCATCTGGTGATTCATCTGTTGAAGATGGCCTATAGGTGGTTTCAGTGTCAATATCATGCCGTATCGCGGTGCAGGGATGCCCTCTGTCGACTCACCCATCCACCAGCTCGGAGAAGGCGGTCCCCGGATCTTCCTCAGATGACGACCGGCAAGGTAGCGCCGCACAGTGGCGAAAAGGAGGAGACCTCCTGCGAGCAGCAGGAGCACCGTCGTGTCCATAGTCTAGCAGGGTATCGGTGAGCAGCGATAGAAGCGAATCGGAGGACCAGATACTCACTAGGAGGGCTGGTAAGAGGACAGCGGGGATTGGGATCAGCCTCGGTCGAGGAACGGAGGACTATATAGCCGACGTTGACGACCATGCCTCCACACGACCCTCGTTTCCTTTTCGAAAAAGTCGGCTTCCCACGTACATAGCTTGTTTCCAGACGGCACGGCAAGTCCGGGGCCCATGGGGCCCGTGTTAGCAATCGAAATCAGCTAAGTTAACCCGGGCTGTGTGCATTTCAGTGAGAACAAGCAACGCATTCAAAGCTACACAAACTCGGTGTATCAGATGCGAGCTCATTATGGGTCAATCCCTTGACCGCCGACCGGGATCTTCACCAAGCGATCCCCCAATGGCCAAGGCCAAGACCGCGTGGGTTATGCCGTCGAGGCACCGATGCCAAACGAATTCCGTTGATTTGTCACCGTATCCGCTCGGTTATGTTAACTCCGAGGTTCCAGGGTGGCTTTTTGCCTTGTCGGGGAGGTTGTGCTGCAAATGCATCCGTCAGGGTCAATTCGGAAGGTAAGACTTGCAGCAGCTAGGAAAAGTGGAAGCTGAGAGGCACGGGGCGCGGTTTCGGTTTCCGGAGCCAGAGGCGCCGACCAGAAACGGATGCATAAGGATCGAAGCGAGGCAGCCGCAGATCTGGGTCCCATCTTTCCATCACGCAGCTACGTGGAGGAAAAGCGGTGAAGCATGGATCATGAGAAAAAAGCTGAAAAGAATTCACCACAGCATCCTACGCTTACGGCTTACCTGCCATGAGGTGTGGCCGCGGTTGATCGCGCGTACCTCTCGACAGATTCGACTCCTCGACCAACAGTCAATTGGCATCTGCATACTTAGATCTGCATGTGGAGATGATTCGCTCACCGGGATGCCCGCTGTTCATACAGGCCCGGGCCTACCTTAGGCGCGTTTTCCCGCCTACCGGGAACTATCGCTCGGCACTAGGAGTAGTAGGACGACCAATATCGTAGGTTTGGATACGAGACGCTTGCGAAAGTCGCTGTGAGCTTAGTTCACATGGCCGAGAATGGACGAAGGTCGAAAAGTGCTGAAAGCAGAAAGACGCATAGTACTTACCTCAGGCTCGGAACCCATATCACTATCAGCGCGAAAGTTGACGTTGAAACTCTGCCCCTGCACTGTTGTCTAACGACAAGCCCATCATATCCAACAGCCTGGCAACAACGCCTGTGCGCCACCGAAACAACGTGCGGGTCGAACCTGAGCAGGGCTCGGTGGTAACTTATACACGAAGAACGTTTCAGTGCTGCACTTTTACAGACCGTTTTGCGTGAGCATCATAAAATAACGCACACATTCAATCAATAAGTTACCAGCCGAACAAGTTACAAGTCGTCTTCGTCATCCTCATCCGTCGACTCTCGTTCCGTGTATCCCAATCCAGGTTCGCCACGATCTCCCGAAGGCGGCGGATGTCGTTCCGTATCGCGTATTTGCACTGCCAGACCTGCAACCGCTCGAGCGGGCTTCCGTAGTTGCATCGCAGGATCGTCGAATCAAGAAGGTCGTTGAAAAACTCGCCACGGTAGGAGGCCCTGCCCCAGTATTGGAAGTGGACGCTGTCAAGCTTCAGCTCGCGTAATCAAGGAAGATGGGCCGAGCGGGCCCCGACTGCCCCGGTTTTGCGCCGGCAAGTCTTGTCTGGCTCACAGTGCCTGGCGGAAGCTCTCGCCAGGGTTCCCGATGATCTCGAGGGTCTCCACCGCGGGCGCGCACGCGAAAAGACTGCGCCAGGCAATATCTGAGCCATCGTCCAACAGCACCGATAGAATGTGGACGTGCGAGAACAGCGTACCGGCTGCTCTGAGCGCTGCCGTGAGCGGCCGCTCCCCGGGTTGGAAGGCGCGGAGGGTGAGGTTGATGGCGCCGAGGTCGTCGAAGTCCAGCGTGGGCGTTCTGGAATCTCCTGATGAAGATCTGCGGCGTCGAATGGCGGTATGTTTATCTTCAGCCCCAGCAAAGGCGTTGAGAGGGGGCACATGCCGAGATGATTGCGACAAAGCGTTGGATGCCGGGCTCCGTTCCCCCTTCCCAATGAAATTTATCGTTGCCGCGGAGTTGGTGGAGAGATTGTCCATGAGATGGACACAGTCGTTTGTATTGCAGACGGTGCGCAAAGTTTGGAGGGAGTTGAGGGTGATGGAGCGGGCCGAGCGGCGCCGGCTGCTTGGGAGCGGAGGTTCGGCGGCGTGCGATCGAAGTCGGGGCAAAGAATGCTCCAGTGTAGGGTCCACAAGGGAGGATGCCATTGTCTGTAGCGCGTCGAGGAACTCTTCGAAAGTCCCAAAGAGCGAATCGTCGCGCCAATAGGGCTTCCCGACGACGACTGTCAACGGAGTTCACGTCTGACAGAACGTCCGAGCAGCCATACGTTCACGCAGTGACTGTGCGCCTGACATAAGCCCTAGGCTTTCCGCCTCTGAATCCAGCTGCCGGCAACGCGTACGGATGGCTTGCTAGGTCTCCGCGAAGCCAGTATATTGTGTTTACTGAGACATAATCGCTGCATACTTATAAGGTGTTCGCTGTTCGCAAAGATGGGTTGACTGCAAACTGACGCGCTAGCGGCTGAGCGCTGAGCCTGTCTTATTTGGGCCTGTTTATGACGGCGCTTATAAGACTATATCTGACCCCAACGCGGTTTTGGAATTTTTTACTTTCTCTTTCCTTCATCGTTCTTGTCCAGCAAAGACGTCCTTCCCGTACCATGCAATGCAAAGTATGTTTTGTCCACTCTGTCCGTGGCCTATCCTATCGTTCGTATTCCACTGTTTCCTTCGTCCTGGCGTCTTTCTGCCCGAGCAGTACTCTATGCATCCACCCTGCGTCGGTTCTGGTGAAGCGCCAATACCAATGGCATCCACCGTCTAATCAACGGCCGGATGGGCGACCTTTGAGAAGTGCTGGCTTCGGTATGCATGAAGCTTGTCATGGTTTTTGTTCGCCCCACATCATATACGTTTCGTTGTGTATCTATTTCGTGACACAAAATCACCAATACCATTTTGTCCTTCTACTATTACCTCGTAATATCCTGTCGCGAATTCTCTGCTGTCCCGAAGCAAGACAAAAGCGACCCGGAAAAAACACTTGGTACAGAACCCCAAGTTAAATTTTTGCAAGGACTTCCATCGGGACGGGTCGAAGACATGTTCTATGCTATGGGTACCGTGGAGCAGAGCCTTTGCGTGGCACTAGTCCGTGCGCGACGTGGACGGTGGATACAATACGGCCGGGCTATGATACAGCAAACGAGGGTATCGATACAGAGGGTACAGGAAAGAGAGAAACGTTATGCACCAGCTCGCGCCCGTGCAAGGACGGCTGCGATGAGCCGGGGGACGTCATTGGCCTGTATGTGCGCACCTATAACATCCCCGGCATCCTCCAACAGTCCCTCGACTTGAGCATCGGCGAGCTGCCGCGAATTGGGGACGAATAAAAGCTTGATGAAAATGAACCGAGTTTCTGTTGAGCCGTTGGGAATGACGTTGTACGTGAGATGGAGCTCGTTCTCCGACTCCGAATGGGCAGACTCCAGAGACAAAAGCGAGCGATGCAGCGCGAGGGCAGCGGTATACCTAGGAAGCCGAGCAGTGCGGGCACAGGGATAACAAGCCATTCAGCATCCCCTACAACACGAATACTCGACGGACGCACCAATCATACAAGCCCACGACCCGCCCATCCTGAACCTCCTTCTGCCCCGCATTGACCGTCTTCTCGAGGTCCGCCCGCTCGAGACGCAGCCGTTCGACCTCGCGGGCACCGGACTTGACCTTCTCCTTGACGTCCTCTACCTGCGCGTTCACCTGCAGCAGCTCATCGTCGAGCGCTTGCATCTCCTCGATCTGTGAGTCCAGCTGCGCATTCGCGGCGGCGATCGTCAGGCGGGGGTGCGGATGCGCCTGACGCAGGCGGGTGAGAGTGAGACGCGCGTCAAGGATCTTGCTCGCAAGCGCGGCAGCTTCGAGGGTGAGGGCACGGGCTTTGGTGTAGTCTACGATAGGCGAGTGGGGTGGTAAGAGAGGCGACAGGAAGGCGTGAGGGCACAAGGGGGGGGGGACAGGTAGCGAAGGAGCAGAGGGCTTTGACGAACGGTGGCCTCGTACGCATAGGATAGATGGTCAGAAATCGGGGCGAAAAGACTCACCTTGCTCGACGAGAGGTGCTAACGTACGCACATCGCTATACTTCTCCGCGAGCCGCGCTTTCGCAGCCGTGAGGACCTCCTTCTTCTTGTCGTTCTCGATCCGGAGCAGCTCGTTATCGTCCGCATTGATGTTTGGAGCCTCGTCGCTGACAATGGTCTTCACATACTGATCCTTCGCCTTCTGCTCCAGGTACTGGAACTTGAGATTCCGCAGGAAAGACTGCAACCACAAGATGAACGCAGGAACCTTTCAAATAAGAGAAGACTCACGATCTGTGACGCGACCTCTGCTGCGACAATGGCAGGGTCGGTTGTGCCAGCCACACCCTCAGACACAAGACCGGGATCCTTCGCGAGCGTGCTCTGAAGAGTGTCGAAACGAGACTGGTCCTCTACGATGTTCAGCTTCGCGGCTTCGAGCTTGGCTTGTAGTGCACGGGCAGCGTCCAGCCTTCCAGAGTTATCGATGTCCATTGCGGCGGAAGGCATTCTGATTTCAATCTATGATGAGGACAAAGGTGGAGTATACGGTGCACGTTGCGGTGCGATGTGGGGAGTCAAGGTCAACCAGTCAAGACGCGATGCCCAAACGCGCGACGCGTTCGCCAAGTGCTCGTGATCGCTTCGCCTGAATTGTTCATAAACCCGTCGCGACCAGCTTCTGTGGACACAACGCTTTTCATCCGCCATCCATGGCCATATCATCTTCTGATCCTTTCGCACAGAATATTCTGGAGCATCGGCCTGCAGAATATACCAATTCCTTGGCTCAGGACACAAGGATGGTTTCGATGCAGGTGACCCGTGATTCAGATCGCTTCGGTTCGATTGGCTTCGGGCTCTGCCGCTGCCAGCGCACGTAGGACAAGTTTAATCCGACTAAGTGCTGCAGAGGTCATACTGCATCAGGCGACTTGGGGCGGTCCTTCGGCACCTAGTACCCTCGTTGTGTCCGACACGCTAAAGAGTCTTTATGTAAGTACTATATTCGAAACCCCGTCATGCAGACATCGCAGTCTTTGTGATACTAACTTCAACACTCAGACCACGGCCATGAATTCGAGGACAACGCAACCAAGTGCCGGGACTGTGAATTTCGCCCGCGCTTTCTACGAGCACATTGAGAGTCTCCAAGCTTTTACAAGGGCTGGAAGAAGGTAAGGCCCCATTTCGCTGTTACTCACTAGACGGTTCTGATTGACAATAGCCTGTGTTCTAAAACCCTGCAGCAACGCGCGCACCGTGAACACGGAAACGGTGAGTCAACTTCCTCGAACCCGATGGCGTCAAATCTTTGCGGTAGATTGACAACTGTTGACACGCAAAAGCTAGAGAACCTGCTTCAACTCACGGATAATGCTGGCCACATTCTTCGCGGGTTAATCAATGAATGTCGTCCGATCAACCAACTACCATACGAGGTTCTCGCCTCCATTTTCTCGTTGGTCCCTCAACCACATCCCCATGCGACGAGACTCGCAACATTCCGTTCTCACAAAATGCTCAAAGTTTCCGATCTCCTTCCTATCACCACTACGTGTCGCCATTGGCGTGAAGTCGCTTTGGCCTCCCCTTGGCTGTGGTCGACAATTGTTGAGACCAACGATGATGTTCTTGGCCAACCTTCGCCATGCGCCCGCTTTCTCGATCGATGCCCTAGTGGTCCGCTTAGGTTCATTATTGCTCCTCCCGTATCCCAACCAATTCTGTCCGCTTTGAAGGAGCAGAGGTCTCGCACTTCCGAAATTGTTGTCGTTGCCGCGGACTCCCATTTGGCGACTATCCTGTCCACCTCATTTCCCGCTCTTCAGCACTGCAGCTTTAGCCATTGTCAGTCAACAACACCATCGGTGGTGCTATTTTCTGGAGGATGTCCTAGGCTCAGGACGCTGTCACTGGACCAAGTCAATTTCGTGCCATTCACCGGCTTCCCCTCGCTCACCCATCTACACATGTCATATCCCATTGGTTTCGGCACCGCTGTCTACACTCCGCCAGAGGTTTTTGCATTCCTCTCTGGATGTCCTAACCTGCGCACAGTATTCTTTGAGGGGCCAAGAGGGGGGTTCGCGGTCAGCGAGTTCGGAGCTCACAGCGGACCAGTCGCGCCGCTTAGTCGCCTCGAAAGACTTGTGCTCGTTGAGCATCACTACCCTGACTACGTTCCAGAGTCGCAGGATCAGCGAATGGCCTTCACCCGAACATTCTTCGCACGGGTCTCCATCCCTTCATCTTGCGTCATTCGGTTAGGCGGAGTCCCCCTCGTGGACCTGCCATACTGCACGGACCTCATCGGCTTCACCGATAATCCTACAAGTTGGCGTATATACAAGGGCGACAACGGTGCAATCTTCACGAGTCGCACAAAAATTGTCAGCGTCCAAGTGTTCAGTCCCATGGATGGCCGCTATCTTTGGCTCGACCTTATGACAACCCCACTCGTTGCGCTGCCCATGGACGATGATGTCCTCGAACTCTCCACCGCCCTCGCCCAATCGCCAGTCTTCGCGAACGCCCGAGAAGTATGGGTCGACCCCGGGTTTGCGTGGCTGCTCAACACTGGCCCGGAGCCCCTCCTCTCTCGCATGGTTCAGCTCGAGTCGCTCATCGTCTGCAGGGACATCTCCGAACCTGCCAGCATCCGCGAGTCGAAGATATTCGAAGCACTGGAGACGGAGACCCCCAGCTCGACGCCCGAGGGCGCAGCATCCGCAGAAAACCGTGACCTCGCGATCGCCTGCCCGCAGCTCGCTACGTTGCGCGTCGACTGCATGACGGACGAGGACGCGGTGTACGTGCTCCAGCTCGCCGCATCGCGCGCGGCCGTGGGCCATCCTTTCGAGCGCGTCATATTAGGGCGCACGTTCCGAAGAAGGGCCCAGGTGTGCATGATGCACCAGTACGATGGGAATGGGGAGGTGATCAAGGTGGGGAGCACACGCTCGGATGCGTTGTGGGACCATTGGATGTCCCAGCTCTCGCCGATCTGCTTGGACGACTCGGAAGACTGCGAGCCGTATTGGCGGTCGTGGAGGTGGGACCCCTTAGGGAACCGGTAGCAGATAGAGCAAGGAAGGCTTAGGGTGGACCGAGATGGTTGTATGCAAGTAAGTCGCGTCCCATTAGACGCCACCGTTCGACGTTCTCGGAGACTTCCTGAACTTATATATATATTACAGCTTCGCGACTTCGTTGTCTGTTTTGAAGGCCTTTAGATATCAAGCGGTCCGGAGAACATAGTACCGGAACAGATGATGCTACGATTTCACAAGCACTTCGCGCCAATATAGAACTTATCTTGAACATCAGGCATAATCATATCCTTTAGAACCAAGTCGATATACAGCTAGCCATTGGTAACGAACGCGAAGGTATCCTCCGACTCTCAACAGAACGACACACACTGGCAAGCCATATGCATTCCGTGGACAATGTTTTTATTGTATGTAAGTACCGCTGATTTGGTCCCGTAGTCTCAATTGTGAAAATGCTGATTACCACCAGATTTACCAACGTCATCATTGATGTTGTCTTTTTGACTACAGTTGCGCCTCAGCGGATTACAAGCTATGTGATACTTGCCCTAAAGCATAATTCTCAAAGGATGTGCTACGGCCGAGCCAAAGCCGCATGCTATGCACTTGAAAATTCGTGCAAGCAATGCTGGTGCGATGCTGGAACACGTCACGGTCTCGGTGATGTCCATACTTATTGAACGCCGACTCCTATCGTCCGATCTTTGCTGATGCCGTTCCAGCTTCGCAAGGCGAGGTCCTGTCTGCTCTTGGGTTCGTTCGCCTCTGTCATCGCCACCAAATCGCCACTGAGCAAGTCGTCTTCTTCCCTATCAGCTCGCGGAGTCACATCGTTCTAGAGACACCGTCGCTTACTGCGGTGCAGCCACGAGTAGTGACAGGATGCACATGATGTTCCTTCGCAGAAGATGTCAGCTGGCAGCCGCTGTGGGTTCGATTACGGGCAGAAGATGAGCGTTGGGAGCGTGGTTGAGGGTTGAACAATCCGAAGTCGTCCCCATTTCTATGTCACGCGGTGCAAGACGCCTAGATGATCACATATTTAAAAGATCCTTCAATCCGCCAAATCTCCCCCCGGTCCGTCTCTCTTCCTCTCGCTCGCGACGATGATGTTCCTCACCCTCGTGTTAGGCCATCTCTCTCTTTACGGCGTGGTGAATGGTGCCGCGTCGGATGATTCTGGACGTGCGTGCCTGTGCCAATTGCTCCGCATGTCCTAGTCTTACCTAATCCCCAGTTGCACCGAAGAAGTATTTGAATCTACCTCTCGGGAGTGTCAAGCCGGCGGGATGGTTGTACGACCAGGTGAGGTGGATCTTATGACTCTCTTCCGCGATGCAACTTACCATGGACGCCCACCACGGCAAAGCTTATGGTCCAAACCCACGGACTAGCCGGGCATGAGCACGATTTCTACAAATAGTGGGCCCTTCCGAGTTGATCGAGGATCTACATTGACTCGCCAAGTAGCGTCTCAGATAGCGACTGGACTGGCGGGTCATCGTTTTACTCCAACTTAGAAGAAGGTATGCATGATATCCCTTCCCTGCACTCGCCATTCCTGATCAACATTTCGCTCAGCTGGCAGCTATTGGTTTGTGCGTGGTTAATGTTCTTCGGTAGTCGAACTGCCATGCTGACCGGGGCGGACTCCACACTGCATTGGGCACCATTCCGTTCTGGCAGAACGGAATGGTGCCCAATGCCGTCCTTTCGGGCGACCAAACTCTCCAGTCCCGCGTTCAATACTTCCTTGACTACGTTCTGGATCATCAAGACTCCTCGGGTTGGATCGGACCTGAGGTGCTCGACTCTTCGAAACCGCGGTACTTTTGGGGGAGGTGGGTGGCCTTGTCGGCATGCCGGGAGTTTCTCCCTGCACTTTAGCCTAACATGATACTGATCATCAGGTTGCTGTACATGTACGCCAACTGCGTAGGTATCCGTTCCTGCTTGGCACTATCCAGATGGTGGAGGCGGATCCATCGCAGGCTGACAAGATCGTTGGCGCATTACACAAGTTCGTCAGTCTTGCGGACAGCATGCTTCAAAACAACGGCACGGGTCTCGAAGAATGGGGCAAGGCTCGCTGGATGGAATTCGTCATCACCCTGCAGTGGTATGAGACCCGTTGTACCGTGCATAGTACATCTCATTGAATGTTTCGCAGGTTATACGACTTCTACCCCAATGGAAAGGAGGGTGACCTACTCAACATGATGCGGACCCTGAAAGCAACCGGCGACTCTTGGGAGGCTATCTTTGCTCCAGAGGTACGGTCGCTCTTTGCTGCGAGTAGGGCCGTGCAGAGAGACCGGTCTCACGCTCCACCGCGTTCAGAACTTCCCTACTACTGCCACGGACGGCATGAACAGCCCCATCTCGGACATCGCCTGGCATGGCGTTAACGTTGCGGAGGCTCTCAAGGCATTCCCCGCCTCGTACCGCTTCACGAAGAATCAATCAGGTACATTCAACCTAATCTTAGCGTTATAAGTGCGTGGACCGACTTGGACTCCTGCGCTAGATATCGATGCCGCGAGCGCTGCCTGGGATATCCTTTTCAAGTATCATGGTCGTCCATCCGGTGTGTTTGGCGCGGATGAATACCTGGCTGGTCTTGAAGCAGTTCGTGGGTATGTTACATGATCATGATATTCGACCCTATAAAGACTGACTGAATTGGTCGATTCAGGTCGGAACTATGTCTTGTCGTGGTAGATCGAAATCGTCCCCCTCAGAATTCAGGTAGCTGATATCGTCTCTGCCCTTCGCGTAGGAATTAATGTTCTCGTATGAGTTTCAACGTTTTCATCGTAATTCCCAACTTGAAGTTTAACATCCTACAGCGGTTCTTACATGTACCAAGTAATTGGCGACCTCAGGTATGCAGATGGGGTACGTCAAGATGTCGTCCTTGAGTGCGACGATATGTCAACTGAATACTCCGCCTTCTTTCAGGTAGAACGCATGACATACAATGCCCTGCCAGCAACGCTCACCGGCGGTGATTCCGCACATTCCTTCCTTGTCAAGGAGTCTACCATTTCTAACAAGAACTCATAGATATGTGGTCTCGCCAGTACTTGCAGCAACAGAATCAAGTGGCCGCGAAAAATATGAATCCGTATGTTTCGCCATTTTATCGTGTTTATCATACCACTCATAGTGTCCTTTTCGTAGTGATCCGTTCCCAAGAGACGGGTATGCTTTACTGTCCTGTTTATGATATGGATTTGACTGCGTTTGAAAGGGCCTACTCGAATGTGTTCGGACTCGAGCCAAACTACCCGTAAGTTATCGTCAAGAGGGAGCGCCGTACTCGCGACTCAAAACGCTTTCGATAAACAGATGCTGCACTGTCAACCATCCACAAGGATGGCCCAAGTTCATCAGTAATGCCTTCGTCACCACTGCCGACAAGATGTCACTTGTACATGTGTACCTCGGACCTTACAGTGTAAACACGACCCTTGCGAACGGTCAGTGATCGTTGGTACCGCCTCTACTGTCGCTGCGCCACTGACCCTGGACGGTGCAGACAACAAGGTCACAGTGTCTGTCGATACTATCTACCCTTTCAGCGACTCGCTCACTACGACGATCACGGCTAACAAACCCTTCACCTATTACGTCCGTATCCCAAGCTGGGCCAGCAATGGAACCATTGCTACCAACGGTGGAAGGCCCAGGACTGTTTATCCTATCAATGGACTGCAATCCGTCTCTGTTAAGGCTGGTATCACCAAGTTTACGTTGAACCTCCCCGCGGAGATCACCGTCGGTCAGATTATCCGCTCCTCCTCGTGGTGAACGTGCCGCTCATTCATTTGTCGCTTGTAGAGAGTCGCCCACACAGATCCGTCGCCGTTCATCGTGGACCGCTTCACTACGCGCTCGATATTCAGCGTAGCCAGAAGGTCCTCAGTCAGAATGCCAATGAGTCGCTCGCTGTTGATCTCGAGTTCGATGCCACTACTGCTTGGGAATACGCCATCGATCCGTCCACCGTCGTCTTCCATGCGAACCCCCCTGCGAATGGGACACTCCCCTCGCCAATCTTCGACTTCGGGCTGTCGCCGTACACCATTACCGCGACTGCATGCCCGATCAACTGGTCTCTTGCTGGACATACATTCGTAACGTCCCCCCCTCAGAATCCAGCATGCACTGGCGCGCCGGTGAACATCACGCTCTCGCCATACGGGGTACGTTGCGCTCTATCCTTGTATACTTTAAAGAGACATGATTGACCATGTTGACCTTCAGACCACCAAGCTCCGGATCTCCGAATTCCCGACTTTCAAAGTCGGTTCTTGAGGAGTGTGCTTCGCAGAAATGTGATGCTATGTAAATGGACCTTGTACATTGGATGTGTTACGATGATCAGCAACGAAGTTTGGCCTTGCAAGAAAAAGATTCACGCATACCCAGGACCTCCAATACAAAACATTATTTAGGTCCTGTAAGATACTTTCTGTTGTGGCGATTATGCGTGCGCCTTCCCATCGAGTCCAAGTCCATGTTTGCTCATCCGTCGCTACCCGCCTAGACACTCATCTCTTAAGTGCAATTCCAACCAATCCCATCTATGTATATCTAAACACCGAGAAAATGAGAAAGCCCAAAGATAACCATGGCAGTAACAGCAGAGCCGACCACGTCCGCCCAACCACATCACGCACTATCCTTCCCAGCACACATCCTCACCACCGCATCCTCCGCCGTCCTGTACGCCTCCACCAAACCCGCATACACCTTTTCCTTCTCCCAATCCGGCTCCGCGACGCACTTCATGCGTGCGCCCTCCCCGTCCATCGCGCGCATCTCCTCGAACGCGCCTGAGCCGCCGTTCTCCGCGCGCCACCACGCGAACCGCGCGAGCTGCGCGCCGCCCTCCGCCGCGCCCTCCTTCCCCGCGACGAACACGCGCATCCCAAACACGTCGGCGGCCGTCTGCTGAATCACAGCGTTTGCAGAGGAGCCGCCCGAGAGCACGAGGCGCTGCAGTGGGGGCGCGTCTGGCGGCAGGATCGCAGCGATGCGGGAGCGGATGGAGAGGAATTGCGACTCGAGGATCGCGCGCGGGTGCGCGTCTGCTGGCATCTCCGCCTCCGAGAGCGATTTAGCCATGCGGTTGGAGGTGGAGGTGGAGGTGGAGGTGGAGGTGGAGAAGTAAAAGTTTCCTTGGACGTTGGGCGGGATGATCTCGGGCAGGGGGAAGTAGAAACCGAGGACGCCTACGTTGCCCGGATGACGCTTCTCGACGAGCTCGTTGAAGCGTGTCCAGTCGCCGTTGGCGTAGGCGTCGCGGACTTGCTCGCGTGCGAGAGCGCCGTTCTTGTAGCAGAGCATCGCGATGTGCGCTTCGGCGGTGGTCGGGTGGGAGAGGAGGTGTGACGTGGTGAAGCGCCTCGGGGCGGTCTCTGCCGGGGGGATCGAGAGAAGGAGGGTAGTCGACGTGCCGAGAGATAGAATGGCATCTCCCGGAGTTGAAAGAGCGACGACGGTCGCGGGATTGTCGCCGGTGAAAGGTGCGATTTGGCATTCTACACCTGCAATCAGTTCGTGTGCGGACTCTAGTACGGAACACGGCTCACCTGGGTTGAAGCCCCAGCGTTGCACCCAGTACGGACTAATGTTCCCGAGGAACTCGCCTCCAGGCGCGGGCTCTGGCCCTATCTTCGAGCGAAGCTCCGGCCCGCCGCAGGCCTCGAGCAGCCGGTCATCCCACTTGCATATTAGGACATCCATCAGGTTCATCCCACTCGCGTCCGATACTTCGACCGGCGCGATGGACCCGAGGAATAGGGATGGCATGAAGGACGAAACCAGTGAGATGCGGGCCGTAGCGTTGTATGCGTCCGGGTTGACTCGGCGGACCTGTGGGAGGGAACATCAGTCAGCAATCGTTCGGGAGTCCGTCTACATCGGTGCAAGGGCGCAGCAAAGAGAGAAGCCAGGGCGGGCGAACCCCGGAGCTACTTTTGAACGTAGACGCGGCGCAAGCAAGGCGGATGGGCGTGGGTCGTAGTGGAAGTAGAAGCGAAGACCGAAGTGCTACTATCGTGCCATCGGCCAAGCTTCACTTCTCCTACGATCCTCGAGTCCGTATCTGGCTCAACGCCGTCCGCCTGTGCCATGAACAGGAACTCATTGCCCAATAATTTCGACCTTCCCATGCGTAAGGGTCATAAATTCTGGGCACTATAGACTCCCGGGATGCACTACGCCGGCGATGGCAAAGTAACAGCGATAATGCGACTTGTCTAAGGGCGGAAGCACAGCTTCATTGTTACGGACGGGTTCCACGTTCATTTTTTCCGCGTGTGCTCAGCGGAAATTGGATAGCAAGCCCGCACGAGATGAACACAAGAAGCAGCGAACTCACCCTCGCAATCTGGTTTCCGGTGAATCGCTCGTACGCTCTGCTTCCGGTAAGATCAGCGAGGGCCTGCGCACCACCAACCGCCTCCTCCAGCTCCCGGCACTCGCGCGTCGTAGATGAGTCCTGCCAGATAGGAGCGCGGGGCAATGAGAAGGCTTCCGGCGCGAGCTGGTCCGCAAGCGTGCGGGAAGGGTCGAGCGTGGCGAGCAGGCGTTCTGCTTCCTTCGACCAGTACACCGAACCGTGTTGCTTAGTGAAAGAGTGTCAGGACGTCCAACGTATGCATATATAACGCTGTAAAGGACACACACCTGGCCATCTCCCGAAATACCAAGGATGCGGAGGAAGTCGACGCCGGCCGCGCGCATGCGCTCCATGATGAGATCGTACGCATCAAGCCACATGCGAACGGGTGAGGTGACCTCGCCGGGGTCAGGGCCGCGGACGGCACCGTTGGTGGTGCCATAAGAGGGGAGGTCGCGGTCGAAGTTGACGGAAGACTCGTGAACGAGGGTACCATCCGAGTCGATGAGAACGGCCTTGAGACCCTGGGTGGAGAGGTCAAGGCCGAGGAAAAGGGGGTCGTCCATGATATGGTTGTTGAGAGGAGGTGGTATGGGAATGGAGGTGTGTGTCGCGGACCCTTTGCAAGAATTTATACAATCGACAGGAGATCACATAGTCTGGCGCGGTCGAGCTAGGCAGGAGGTGGAAAGGGCTCAGGCTCACGGACCATGGCCAATGGTCAGATCTTCAGAGGCAGGATGGCGGTCCGGCGACCTGCGCTCGCACAGATGGTCCGAACCTTGGTCACGTCTTTCCGCCTCACGCCATCTTTCCCCACGGGGAGAGGTTGGCGTCCCGGCCCGTCCTGGGTCGACGGTCTCCGCGTCGTTTGAGCCGAATGCCGAAGAATGGATAACAGGATAAAATGCCTCAGGACGACAGAGAGGGAGTAGCTGTTGTGCGTAAGACTCGGAGGATGACATTGACTACATAGAGAAGCAGCCTAAGTAAGAGCAAGTTCATCCGAGAGGCGTGAATACTCCGGAGCTGCAGTGGAGCTTGGGCTGGTGCAGGGCACACCGGGCATAGTTTCCGAGTCCGAGTCGTTCCGATCTGTTTTGGCGCATACTTAGAGTCAATACTCGTCTAGCTGCAGATGGAAAACTTTAAGCAGTAGTGCATCGAAATACCTTTTCCAAGGCTTATAGTGTCGAGACAGACTGGACACGTTCAAGTTGTTCCTAGTACGTGCTCTGAGGCAGCATGTGTGCTCGCGTGGACTTCGCGTGGCTGGCCCAACCCCGACGTAGTCATGGCTACGCGGCCACGTGACATGACGCGTCGAACGGGAACGGGAGCGGGTGTGGTTCGGATTCATGAACGGTTGCAGTTGCCCGCACGGTTCGTTTCCTCCTTTTACGACCCCTCCCCCCGCTCCCGCTCCCGCCCCCGCCCCGCCCTCAAGAGTCTGTCACGATACCCCTCACCCACCAACCGTTCTCGCCTTCCCACCATGGGCTTCCTCAAGCGTTTCCTCTCTCTCGGCAGCGGCAAATCCAGGAAGAACAAGAAGAAACATTCGGCAGCCAACTCCCGCGTCGACGGCGAAGGCCGCATCCTTGCCGACCAGCTTCCCCAAGAGGCCGACTCCAATGCAAACAAGTTGCTACGCTCATCGTCCACAAAGTTCTCGGTCATGTCCGCCATTGACTACACCAATCTTCCTCCTATCCCTCCTCTTCGTGAGCATTCCCCTTTTGGTCTTTCCTTACCCTTCGTTTCTCAGCTTCATACAGCCCACTCAGTCAACGACCTTTTGGCGACACCCCCTTTGACCCCGACGCCCTCGTTGGTGACCGTCGCAACTCCGGGCCTTTCACGGAGCGGAACCTACCTCGTCAAGGTCCATGGACGCACAACACACTCGCGTACCGAGTTCCCTCGAGCGAATCCCCCTTCCTCTCCGACCAGACCCCGTCGAAAACAAGCTCCTACCACCCCAGAGCCCGAGCAACACGACCCTTCAGATGACGACGATGAGGAGGAACCTGATCAGCGACCTCGTCTCAAAGCTGTTAACTTCACGCCGAAAGACACATCGCGCCTCTACAAGCTCCGCAGGGATCCTTCTGTTGCTAGCTTGCTGGACCTCTATGACGACCATGGCTGCCTCGACTCTAACCTCTTCGCTAATGACCCGCCTTCTCCCGTACCTGTTTCTCCTGTTACTGAGGGACGCCCACCCCGACCACGGACTGGTTCTACCTTCCGCCAACTATTGGGTGCCGCAGAGGCCACGTTCGCTGTGAACAACACAACCGAAGGCGATCTCTCTTGGGCAGAACGATTCTTGGAGTGAGTTGCCTCGTACCTTCCCCTTCGCCTAGAAGCAAACTAACGTCTATTTCAGTGAACAACTCGGTGATGACTCTTCCCTCCCCTCCCCAACCACCCCCAACCTCGAGACTCCGAAGGACGCTCTCTTCTCCGACACTCTTTCAGAACCACGCGTCCCCACACACGACAATACAGTCTCTTCTCTCGACCCTGACTCGAGCGCAAACTATCCGGCGATCTCGTCTATGGAAGTCGAAGTGAGCGAAGAAGAGGTCAAGGACGTCCCCGTGATTGAGGTTGTTCCTGTTTCAAACCTTCTTCTCCCCGACCCGAAGACGCCCCAACGCGCTTCTGAGGTCTTCGGCTTTCTGAGTCGCCGCAACACTCTCACCGTCAAAGAGCGAGATCTTCCGCCCCCACCCAAAACCATCACACCCGAAACCACCGGGGACTCCGCTCGAGGTCCCCGCGACGACTTACTCCACCCACACGATACTTCCCTTGGTGAGACCACCGACGCGACACACTCCGCCAACACCAGCCACTCCTCCACCCAACTTACCACCAGCGATACCCACTCCACCACCTCTCATGCCATGATCCAGACCGCGACGATGACGAAACTTTCGACCGCCTTCGCGGCATCCACGACCTCGCTCAACCTTCTGATTAACGCCGACTCTGCGAAAGAGTCGGCCGGTGACCTCGCTAACGAGAACGAGGTTACCTCTAACCAAACCGGCACTACCCATGCCACCAGCCACACCGCCGGCTCGTCGCTCTCGACGAGCAACAGCACGAAAGTACCTCCAAGCCGGATCCCGCGGGGTCCGCGGCCCCGCCCGCTCTCCATCTGCAGGCGCGACACGCCGTCGCCCGCGGACCTGGACGATGACGTCCAACTCGACAACCAACCTGGACCCAGCAGAAGCTCCGACAACGTCAGCAACAACGCAGAAGTGCCCACGCACATGCGCGAAGCGTTCACGAACATACCCCAGCGGCAGCACCGCCGCGCGACGTCCCGCTCCTCCGCGCGCGACGTCGACGCGTTCCTCAAGGACGCAACCGCGGCCTTCCTCAAAGGCCCCTGCGCCTCTACCTCCTCCGCCCCCAAGGGTCCCCGCAAACGCTCCACGCGGCCCGAGCATGTCGTAGCGCGCGACAAGGAGAACACTCCAAGCCCCCCATCGTCGTTATCTAGGGCGGCGTCGCGCGGAATGCCGCTGATGCAGACGCCGGTGCGCGCGCGACTGCAGATGCAGGAGCCGCCGTCGCCCGCGTCGAGCTCGGAGCTGTCGCCCGTCGCGCGGAACATGATGAGCGACCTGAGGCAGCAGCGCATGCGCGCGAGGCAGGTCGAGCGACGGCGAGGAGTTTGGGTGTCTGTGCGCGACTGAGTCCCCCAGTACTGACCCGGAATGGAACGATGGACTTTGCGGTGACGACGGACATGCGCTGTGATGTGTGTTGTGTTTCTTGATTCGCGTAAGTAGATATTCTAAAGCTGTCTCGCAGCTCGGGTTTCGTGGGCTTTACTTTTACTTAGGAAGCATGCTATGCAGCACAGATTTCCAGCATGCGTATAGTTTCAACCAAATTCGCCGTTTCGATCCGACAAACTTGTTCTCGTTATTGTGCAGCCGCCAGACATCCACAGAGTCTTGGTTGGGATATAGTAGGGCTAAGTACATGTACAATATGCATCACGGCGACCAATCATCGGCCTATGCCTGTGCGTTCTCTGGCGTAGAGCTCGTGAAGGCATCGTATTAGAAGACCAGCGACACCTGGACGAAATGTCAGCGGGGAGGTATTTGGCATGGATCCAGAGCAAAGGCTAGCTTACCTGTGCGATCCGACTGTGAATGCTCTGCACTGCCGCGTCGGCAGCAGGGAGCCTCCTTGCGAAGTCGCGGCAACAGTTGCACCACAGCGACAGGCCCTCCTCCGCGAGCGACGCATCGAGAGCTGTCGGGGACAGCGGAGCATAGTTGCAGTGAGTGTCCGCCTTGGCGATCAAGCTTTCCACGTAGGACTCGAGCCAGACATCTTGAGTTGGCCTCGTAGGCGTCTCCGTGACTACTGCCCTAGACCGGGACATCCTGGTCTCCTCAATTTCGATCTCTCGGTGCCTAACGAATCGTACGCCCCGTGGTCGATACTGGACCGCCGCCGGCGGTGTGTCACTATCCATGTCAGGTTCGCCGTTTGAGGCTGACGCGTGGAGGGCGTCGCGAAGCACCTGTTTTGCAACCGTCCGGCACGAGGCGTGGTAGGCCAGCAGGTGATGATAGGCAGCGGCTGGGGAGCACTCCATCCCCGCCACATACCGTCCTTCGAGCGGATGTCGGAGGGAGTATTTTGCAGCGACCGCCATGCAATCCTGCAGATGTGAGCGAGCAGCGGCAATGTACGCTCGAATTGGACTCTCTTCAGCAACGGTCTTCCAGAAGTCGAAAACGGCGCCACGAATGCCCCCCACCTTGTATGCGTCGAGTGCTACGAGGATGTCGGCAAGTTTCGAAGGGTCCGATGGAAGATCTGACGGATAGCAGAGCCTCAGCAAGCTCGCGAGAAGCCATGATTGTTCGCTGAACGTAAGGATCGGGTGGCCTGCGTCGGTAAAGTTGGAGCCTTTGTCGATCCGCTCCCGGAGGATCGGGGACGTGGCAGCGACGCAAACCTTGTGCGCAGAAATCTCTACACCATCGGACGATAAGCAGACCACGTCTGGATGGGGATGGGACATGTCGATGGAAGGTGCGATGCTGGGGGTGGGTGTAGACTCAGTTGCAGATGCTTCACCGGAGGTCAGGAAACAAAAGGTTTCGTCAGCCTTGCCCCCCTTCCGATGGAAATCGAGGAGGCGGAAGTAATCTCCGGCCGAGATGCCGTCCAAATGACCGACCTCGACTTTCAAGGGCTCCTTGAGGATGGCTGCCGCATGGCGTGCCACATGCTCCAGCCCTGTGCGGCATCCGACTGCCCACACCGCGAACGGGGATGTTTTTGCGAGCTCCCGTGAGGACAGACAGCGGTAGCTCCATCTCGTACTTCTGCGCGGCCTTCACCGCCCGCTCAACCTCCTCCAGCAGCAAGGATGACTTGAACTTGAGAATGGGATAGCAGATACGCAAGATCACGTCGAGGGTCTTCTGGTCTTCGACGAGGTCGACGATCGGACGGGGATCGGTGGAGGGTTGCGGGATGGAGAGGATGGACTCAAAGACTGGGGAGGCCTCGAAAAGGATGTGGCGGCGGACACAGAAGTGAACGCCGTCCGCACTACGGAGGACGATGTCGGCCTCGGGCTTGTCGAATGGCGCGGACGCCAGGCGAATGGTGGGCACTGGGTCCTGAGATGTCGGAGAGGTCGATTCGGCCATGGTGAGGGTGACGAGAACTGGTCGCTATCGCAAGTGTACGACCAAGAAATCCGAGTCCTTGAGAGAGGAGAAGAAAGGCAATCAGCATCCAGTTTACCGCAGCACAAGCCTGATCGATTGCAGGCCTATTCCCGCACATGTAGACTGTCAATGGTCTGTGGCATGCCGTCATGCTCGGCACGAGTTGACTGACTTGAGGTGCTTGGTGTCTTTTCATCCGGCTGGAGAGATGGTAGCGATTTGACCGTAACTTACTGTCGAAACCTTTCATAAGTTCGGGGCAGCGTCAGTGCGTCAAATAATCGGAGCACGTGCCCTAGAACGAGACGAGCGCTTCGCGTGCTTGTTGAAAGCTCTAGCGCACTGGCAACCGCCGCCGCTTCCTCACGAACCCCTGCACAGTAGGATGCGTTTTCGAGCTACGATAGAGAATGTCGACACTTTCGTGAGTGCGTATCATCGCCTTGTCAGCCCAATAACTACCCACACATATCTGCAGAAATTGTACAGTCAGTCGATAAGCTGCAGAAGAAATGCATCATCAAGTTCGGAGAGCAGGAAATGCGCATCATCTGCACCGGGGACGCTAATGAAGGCGGTATCCAGGTTTGGTCGTAAGCAAATCTACAGGCCGTACTATCCAAAAGCTCCTGCCAACAGAAATCTAGCACGGTCAAAGTCTCGTCTCTATTCACCGAGTACCGCATACAGTCCAACTCCAACAACGAAATAGCCATTTCTGTCTTCACCGACGCCCTTCTTTCTGCCCTGCATTCTGCCGCTGCGACCTCGTCAAAAAATCCGTCCTTCTTGTCGTCTGACTGCCAGGTTCTCATGAAGTAAGTATAGCTTTGACTTCTTTTGTGGTTGAATGGTTGACGTTGCTTCCAAGGTTGGCCAAGAATCATGAGAAGAAGTCAGTGCTGAGCTTCGAGATACAAGGAACGACGGTCATGGGTAGCAATGCCCAGATAAACAAGCAGCTCCTCATCGACGTGATGCGTCATGCCGACGTCGATCGTCTCAAGGAACCTTTGTGCCCAGAACCAGATGTACGTTTGAACCCTATCTTCCTTCGCAAAACATGCCTCACACCATGAGCATATATCCAGGTTCACATACTACTCCCACCTCTAAGTAAGCTTCGGACCGTCGTCGAGCGGCTGAGGCCACTTGCAGAAGAGGGTATCCACTTCCGCGCGAACCATTCTGGGGAGCTACAGTTGTCGACAAGCACAGAGAATGCGCGGCTAGAAATTGGATGGAGCGGGCTCACCAATCCTCCCACATGTACGTGTCCGGCAGGTTCTACTGATGCCAGAGCCTACGAAAGCCTTGTGACTAATGCTGTACGACTATACAACAGCCATGAACGCCGATGGTACTCAAAACATCGAGAACTCGGAAGATAACAAGGATCCAGCGGAGATGCACGGGATACTCGTCTCACACAAGTGCCTCACCAAGTTCCTCAGCTGCCATGCCATCTCATCCACAACCATTGCATGTTCGTCACCTCTTCCAAGAGTCTCCTCCGTCATTCCCCTGGACCCGCTGACGTTCTTTGCCACTCGCGTAGGCATCTGTGCGAACCACTGCATGATCCTCTATGTCTACATCGGGGATGTCTCCGACGCGGGCGGCGTGCTCACGTTCTATGTCCCCGCGCAGTTTGACGAGCCTATCTGACGCACCGCCGGGTCGTGGTTGCCCGGCTCGCGGCGGACGCATGTTGCTAACTGCTCAATTCTCTTCAACATCCTCGTCCAATTTCCATGGCATGGTATCCGAACGTGGGGCCTTCCACAGCTAAGTGGAACCATCTAAAGAACATCGCAGGTGGCGACCGAACAGGCCGCGTCTCAAATGGTGTCGCTAGGCCAAACTCGAAGCTTCACAGCAAGACCGCCTTCACCGCATTGCATGCATGGAAAGGCGGTCTATGGCTGGCGACTCAATGATATGTGGGGTGGTCGTATCTGTCTTGGACCCCGCACTGGGGAGGATGTAACGAAGGCACCAGACACAATGTGGAGTGAGGGACGCGGGGACTTCTGTTGTTGGGGGAGAGAATGGCATTCTCCTCTCCACATCCTCACAAGGTCGCGGTGAGCACGTCGAGAGCAACGAGGCTACAATAAGTTTTCTCGTAATAGCGTCCAAAACATCAGAAAAAGAGGAATGAACAGTGTTACACCGGTTGTGCCACCAACGACACCCTTCGAAAACAGTAAGTACGATGCGGACGCCGCCTGACGCCACTGTCAGGGCATCCGCGTGCAAACGACCGATGGCCACCTTCGTTGGCTGTATCGCTCTCCACTTCTATCTGTCGTTATCATAGGTTGATCGTAGGGGTCATAGCATTTTGGTTGAGGAGGAAGTACTCTTGATGTGTTAACCTACGTGATTCATGAAGACAGACCCAAGCCTGCGCAGGCGCCCCTTGTGGGTTGCTCTGGCGCCTTTTGACGCGTGCTTCATCGTCTTCGCAACGCTACCATCATCACAATCCTCCATGGCTCGCGAACACAGGATCAGAGGAAGTGAGGCGCGAGATTTTGCCATGCTCGAACGCAACCTGCTGTCCCATCTTCGTCTCGCCCTAATCATATCCCTGTCATTCGCATCGCTGCTCCTCCAAGCTCGCCTCCCCACGCCCTCCGATCCTGGGTCGGCACAGACACCTAGATCACGCATCGGCCTTGCCATCTCGTGGATAGAACTGATCGCGGCCGTGCTCGCCATCGCGGCGGGGTTCTGGGAGTATTGGCAGGGATATGTCGATATGAAGACACAGCGGGGCTTCTTGCGGGCGAGCCAGTGAGTCTCTCTGCTTCCAGTCTGATCCTGAAACCATTCGTTGCCTGGACACTCATCCTTCCATCTGGTTGTATCCATTCACATGTGCAGGGCCCATCTTGCTGTTCTCAGCCTCGTCGGAATCCTCGTCTTCACCACATGCCTGATGCTCATCTCGACCGACGTCTGAGAACATGCGCATTTTCGCGGTATTGGTTCACCTCTTTTAGATATGAAAGTCTCAAGTCTCCGATTCACTTCAACTACATTCAACAGTGCAAAGGATTCCGTGTTACGTGAGCCCCGACCTGTCTGCATCGGCATAAGCCTCACCACTCCCCTGAAACTCACATAGAAGGCCAAGTCAAGGCATGGCGGCGACTCGACGGGAGGTTTCCTATCTATCTTTGCTGCTGTCTCCGAACGCGTTCTGTTGATGGCATTGATTCTTCTCCCCCCTGATGATTCGCATCCTGTAACCAGACATTGTATTCCGGGGACGACCTGCAGATCTTTCCGCGCCCAGACTCGTCTACTCCCAACCCAAACTCAAAATGCACTGCCAGTGGCAGGTAGCGATGTCTATCGTATCTGTGCCTGGGTGCTCGCCTTCACGAACGCCCCCCGCCTTCCATGCACAGGTCATAGTCAAAGGACTCTTATTCTGCCCCGCCAGCCACCTCCAGGCTATCCCGATTCCCCACCCTGACGAGAAAGATGGCCTCTCTCGCCCCCGCCAAAGCTTCCAGGCCGCCCCGGACCCTGAGAACGAGGATGCACGGTAACGGCAGTGGAATGACGCACAGGTCGTCCTTCCGACAGCCTCGCAGTCGGCGCGATCTCCGGGACCATACGCGCTGCCGGCGTGTCCACGTCAATGCTCCTGTCCACCGGTCTTCTCAGCATTCGCAACAGACGCAGGCACACTTCCTTCTCACCGTGCACCGCTCTACGCCCCAACTATCTTATGGCCCGGTCTCTTCAACGGGCCCTCCTTACCGCGCTGCTCTCGTGGGCGCCGCTCCCTCTCTCCCCAGCACTATGTCTGCCCCCGTGGTGACTATGACGTTTTCGCCCTCTCCGCAGATCGGCGCGCCGACCGCGACCACTCGCCCGCTCGTGATACGGCCCCGGCGGGGCGCAACTCCGCTCTTTCTACATCGCACGCCGATCTTTGCACCGCACAGCAGCCCTCCCCTCTCGCAACTCGGTCAGCCTCGCAGCAGCGCCTCGACCTCGACCTCGACCTCGCACACACCCTCACCCTCGTGCCTTGGCCCATCGCGGGCTGCGCCCGTGTCGCGGCCGCAGCTTGCACCAGCCAGGCCCTCGCCCTCACCGCCGGCTTTCATCGGGGCGTCTGCGCATCCCACGGACTCTGGCTCGCGCAGCGCAAGTGACTCCGCGATGGGCAGAACACGGATGGCATCATCAGAGGCCCACCAGCTTCCCAAGCTGTGCGCGGCGATGGACGTCGATGGCCCCTCGCCCCTTGCCCCACTGTTCTCAAAGCCGGCGACGGCGACATCCATAGATAACTGGGACGCGGCTTCTTCAAGTGATGGATCCCATCTATCGCGTCTTTCGCCGTCTCCGTCTCCACCCTCTTCTGTGTCCTCGTCGCCGTTGCCCTCGCCGCTGCCTCTGTCCTTCCGCTCCTTATCGCACATCGAGAAAGACCTCCCACCCGTTCCCCTTCCCACGGACCCCTCGACGCCTACCGAGGAGGCCGTTTTGGACTCGTTACCAGAGCGACCCTCTCGCATACCGAGCATCCGGCCCGTGTCATACGACGCCGAGGCGACGATCCGGGAGCTCGAGGAGCTGGCCGCGTCGATCATGTTGCAGGACCCAGTACGCGAAGTGGAGCATCTTGCGGCGTCACTGAAAATGCTCGGTATCCCGAGCATCGAGACGGACCTATGGCGCGAGAATGGAATGCCTCCTGCCATCGCCGAGGAGAGCAGCCCGATCACGCCTCGCCCATCCCAGATTCAACAGAGGAAAGTCCAACCACGCCAGGCCGTCGCAGTCGCCTCGGCGCCGCAAGCGAGACTCGCAGTCCCGCAGATCATGGTGACAAATTCATCAACTGAGAGTTTGCTGGAGCCACTGAGCCATAGCGGCTCGTCACTGAAAGCCCGAGACGGGGACAATGAGGATGCGGAAGAACTATCTTGGATGGACGACTATGGTGCGTGGGGCACGTCCGAAAAGGGGAAATGGAAGGCGGTCGCGGAGGAAGAGGAGGAGGAAGAAGCTAGCGGACGCGAACAGGTCAGTCCCGTCGTTCTCCGTACCCAAAGTCTTCTCCACGTGGACCCTGACATCGGGCCCTCAGTCATCGAAAGTGGGGATCTTCCCTGCGACGCGGCCAAGTTTGGAGAAGGCGTACATCTACGAACCCGTCGTGCGTCATTGCCTTTCTCCGCGCCGGCTTTCGCAACCTTCGTTGACGTTCATTGTGCCTTGGGTTTGTGCAGGGTGCCCCCGAGTTCCTGATCGGGTCCTCAACTTCCTCCGTCGCTCGCGCCGCGTCCGGCTACCGCAGTCATCGCCCTTCCAGACGCTCGGTTCCTGACACCGGTCGCGTGCACCGTCGCAGTCGCAGACCCGGCCCCCTCGTACTCGCGAATCCCGCCCAGGCGGATTGGGAAGACCTTGAAGCGCAACTTGCCGCCTCTCTGTTCCTCCGCACTCCGAAGCCCCGCCGCCCGCAAACCACCCCTAGCACCCCTCAGAACAAGCATCAAAACGCACCGTCCGCATGGTCATCGCTGAAGAAAAGTCAATCAGCCAATGTCTCTCCCAATCGCCCTGCGGATCCCGCTGCGAGCCCCCGTCCCGGCACAACAGACGGTCACAGGCGCCCCGGGTCGACCCCGGCAATGCCCCTGACCCCCGTTCCCGTCCCGCCATCTGGGTCTCTACTCGCATCGCGTGGCACAAATGGACGGAGGGCAGTACACCCTGATGAGGACAAGACCCCGCAGGCTGTCTCCTGGCCGTCGTTCCAGTTCCCCGCGGGGAGCGAGAGTGGGAGTGGCGGCCGCGGCGGTATTAGCTCGGAGCCAAGCACCCCACGCCCCAGTCCGCGGCCACGGCTCAAATCTCTGAAGTCTCTGTTCAAGCACTGGTCGAAATAATCGTGACCGCAAAGTAACTTATCTGCTCATCCTCTGTCCAACTCTCGTCGCACTTCGTCGCTGGCTACACACGCGTCCGCTCGTTCCATTGTTCACATGCCTCCCGATCCATTCTCTCATTCCGTCCACTGAACCAAGTTCTAACTAATCGTGCCGCACGCATCGATGTCCTTCCTAAGTGGTAGAACGGATTTTTGGCGCGCAGGCGCGTACTGTATGTCTAGAGCACCTTGCGTCTCCATGCAAGGCAACATTATACGGACTGGACTTGTATCGATATCTCTGCTATCCACGAATCACAATAAACATACATCAATAAACATACATCCACGTCATAGCCTGTGTTGAAACGTTGATAAGCAAGCTGTTAACACAAATCTGTCCCAGTACCCAAAGTTCGTTGAGCAATTGTGGCGTTGGGTGGTGGCCCATCCAGCGTGCATGGTTTTCTAGTGTTAGAATCTTACCCCGAACCCTTCATCGACCCAATTAGTCCGAAAGTGTAGGCTCTCCGAGTCAACCGTTGATGTGTGTATGGCTTGCTTCCCAGATCAAAGATAGAGCAGGGCTGTTCTGTAATGATTCAAGGAGCATTACACTAAACATGTAACTTAACTAGATGGCCGCCCAACATACATTCACTGCGTCCCCGCCTACGTATATTCGACTACCCCTCCAAGTCAGCGAGCTCCTCCTTGTCTAGCGGGAGCGCTTCCTCGTCCTCCGAGTTCTCCTCCTCTTCGATGGATGCAGCGTTCGCGCCGCTGACGCCCGGCGGGAAGGACGTCGCGTCAAAGCGCTTCTTCTCCCGGAACGGGTTGTTGCGGTACTCGCCGCGCTTGATGACGGCCGAGGCGGGGATAACGCCCTTTGGGTTTAGGTACTCGAGGTCGTGGCCGGCGTACGCGTCGATAGACCGGACCCAGCCGTCAAAACTGTAGGGGAAATTACGGAGGGTAGGGAAGGGTAAGCTCTGCGCGCCATACGGACTGAGGACATCATGTAGAGACGTACATGCCGAACTGGTCCTCGATCGACCGCATCTTGGAGTAGATGTAGTTCTGCTTGAATTCGTCCAACTGCGCACGGTGGACCTCGAAGTCGATCGAGGGGCGGTACTCTGGATCGTCGGATTGAAGCTTCTCATTCACGCTTGCGATGCGTTTGCTGTAGCTCTCGAAGATAGGATACTCGAGTAGGAGACCCAGGGCGGGCATTTTGGGTATGAATACTTGCCGGGGCCCGTACATCTCCAGAACACAGACGAGTGTAAGATGGTGTATACCAGGTGCAGGGAATCCCTCAACGTACCTCTTCGATGAGATGTGGTGGAGTATCAGTCCGACATGAAAGGACAAGGGCGGAGATCATTTTGCGCTAAGGATAAGAGGTGCGTCAGCGGCGGCTCGAGCATCAATTGTCTGGAGATCTCTTACAATCTGGTGACGAGATTCAATACGCTGGTGCAGGATTGTCCACTAAAGTTACTCACTTGGTGCAACATGAAACTTTGTCCATGCAACAGAACGGCGATCCATTCTGTATCCCCATACACCTCAGGATCCAAAATCTGATATATGCGTTAAGCACGCTCCCCCGCTTCAGGACAAACATCACAACCTACCTCAATAGACTTCAAGAACCGCTGACAGCTCCGGTCCCGGAAGTCCCTTCCAACGGTGAAGTTATGGAAGTTATGTGACCCTTCGAACTTGCTTGCGGCCTCCCTGAGGGATGCCATTTGTTGTGGGGTTATCCGATACGCGCGCTTTCTCTGGAGGTCGGCCTGAGGGGTCGCCTGCCGCTCATTGTCAACACCTTCCCAGAACGGGTGCGCAGGACACTCCGTGCCTTGAGCCTTGAGGGTGTTGGACAGGCCGCTCCCGGTTTTTGGAGGGATCATGAGATATGAGGGGAAGAAATAAGTGTATTTACGGCTGTCGCATGTCCTGTCGTCGTGTGCGGGGTTAGCTAAGAGTTGGTAAATGCGTGCTGGATGGCACGGACGTTCGCGCGTTGAAGGAGTTCTGTACTCGAAGCTGGGCAGATCGGAGAATGCAGGTTCAGACATGAAAAAGACAGGAACAGGAACGGCAGGCTTACGATACTCCACAAACGAATTTCTGGGGGTAGCTCTTCGTTGATCCTTGCGACTAGGTCTGGCACACCGGGAATAATATTAATGAGCTTCATGGACACGACGTTGCCCGCAGCATGCACGCCCGCGTCCGTACGCGCAGCTCTGCCAAGTTTGACCTGGAGGGAGTTCTTCAATGATGCATCGCATGATATATACCTTGCCTTAACACACCTTTGTAGGGTTATCCGAGTTGTCTTTAGATACCGCGCCGACCTTGATGAGGGCATCGAAAAGAACACCTTCAATGGTGCGTGTGTTGGGGTCTGGTTGTCTGGAGCACCACGCGCGATGAAGAATTTCCGAGCATCATAGAAAGAGATATAAACGCACATCTGCATCCCATTGAACCCATCGCCACAGAACCCAATGAGCAGAGCACATTGCCGCTTGGGTAGACGAGGAGCTTTCGGTTCGCCGTTCTCCGTTGCGGGTACCTCCTCGCCTTCAGGACGCGTCCCCCTCCTCCGGTTTCGTACAGAATCTTTCTCCTCACCCT
Source organism: Ganoderma multipileum BCRC 37180 (assembly GCA_000338015.2). Taxonomy (NCBI): domain Eukaryota; kingdom Fungi; phylum Basidiomycota; class Agaricomycetes; order Polyporales; family Polyporaceae; genus Ganoderma; species Ganoderma multipileum. The sequence continues at coordinate 61,679 of BACB01005399.1, read as the reverse complement.
TTTTTCCGCGCTGCCTTTTGTTCCTACCGCCACTTTTCCTGTCCTTCTCCTTCTCCCTCTCCCTCCTCTTCCCCTTCTCACCTGGTGTGCCCGCACCATCCACTTCGCCTCGTTCAGCCTTCGCCTCACTCCCATCGATCGCTTCAGGCTCATCCGCTTTCTGGCGTTTCGACGCGCTTGCCACGCCCTCAAATGCATCCTCCTGGACTCTCTTGAAGCTAGCGGAAGCCGGTACGGGCTCCGGTGGCGAGTCTGCGGGACTTGTTTGGTCTACGTCCATGAACACGCTGAAAGATGTTGCCTCGGGACGCGTTTGTGAAAGGTGAGGGCGTCGATCGAGCGTATACGCGTGGCGACTTAGAATGAGGCCTGAGGGATAAAGGGAAGGAAGGGGTCCGCTGACTACTGGCAGCAGAAGTCTGCTCCACATGTGCGATGCCGAGAATCTCGGCGTCTACACGAAGTTCTACGGGGCGCGTTGTTCGTCGGAGTCTATCCATTTGCCTGCACATTGCAGCACGATGATCGCCTACATAGCATATACGCATACCATGGAGATGCTCGATAAAAATGTTTGTAATACATGTGGAGGGACGATCTTCGTGTAGGCTTCCGTGGCTGGGACTGGTGCTACGAAGTACTACCAATATTGCCAAAATATTGCTCGCCGCTGGGAACGTGGAATCCAGCTCGGGCTATTGTTGACCTCAAAACATCCACACGAAGCAGGCCAGCTGACTACGAGCATTGGTTTTGACGCAGTAATTATGTCCCGTGCTGGGGAGGCAGGGTAATTCACATTCATTGACAACTTTCGGAGTGCAGGGACTCCGCGGGGTCGGTTTGATCAGGGAACTTTGTGGACATGCGGCGACACTTACATTAAGTATCTGAGCATCCTCAGAGCAGCAGAAGTGGCGTGGCTTTCACGAGAATGAATGCCTTGCGCTGCACAGGTCCTGGCACCGAGCAGCAAGATAACTAGCTTGTGCCGGCCCCTGCAATGATCTACTCAGTTGTTTGAGTACCACGCTCACCTGGGAAGGCGGGAGAAGCGAAGAACGTTGCATTAGCACTGAGGTCGTGTTGGCGAACCAGCTCGGTCGTAGGAGGGGCCGTGGCCAATCATTCAAGTCCACGACGACATGGATAGACTTGACTGGGTGGCTGCATGAGACTGTGGCGGAGTGGATCTCTTCGTATTCCCAGGCATAACCGGAGTTATATGCGCGAGACATCGCCGAAAGCAGGGCATAACACTGAACAAAGATGACAGTCCTGGTTGCCAGTTGGAAGATGTGGTCCGGGTCAAGAAACGCGGTGAACGTGCCGAGCCATTAAGGAGCGCTCGGGCATGGCGGGCGCCTATCGGAAGGGGTTATAAAAGTGAAGTGGATCGGCAAGGCCTCGGACGATTTTGTAAATCGACGCTCACGCTTCCTTTCCCTCTGACTCGTCTCGGATTCCCCTCGTCTCCTCTCCAAAACATACATAGATCCTATAATAATTCCCTCTAGACTTTACGACTAGTCATGAAAATCAGTCGCAAGATCGACCAGGCAGCCAAGGAAGACCGGGTTTGGTGGTCCTTCGAATATTTCCCACCTCGAACAGCGCAGGTCAGTGCGCGGCCGCCGCTAGCCCCATTTGCTACAACGTTCACCTAGTGTCCTCCTTTCTTCAGGGTCTCCAAAACCTTCTGGACCGTATCGAGCGCATGCGCGCGCTGGGACCGGAGTTCATAGACATCACATGGTGAGTACAATCTGATATTCAAAATCACGGCATTGACGTGGTGGCTCTGGACAGGAACGCGGGTGGACGAACATCGGAGCTCACGTCCGAGCTGGTCAAAACTTGCCAGAAGCTGATCGGTATCGAGACATGTATGCATCTGACGTGCACGGGGATGCCGAAGGAGAAGGTCGATACGGCGTTGCGGGTGAGTGACTCCTTGGTCTAACGCTCCGCGATTCGGCCCTTCCCAAATACACCTCCGAACTTCTTCATAGCGCCCCAGATGCGTCGCAGTGAAAGGACAACGCTACGTATCGTATGCCTTCATTGTGCTCGCTATGTACCCCACCGAGAAGGTCGAGCAAAGTCCTACCCCTCCCCATCTAGTGATCCCCGTTTCTGCTCTATAGCTCCGCATGTGGGTCTAGGGGAGAGCAAGATTGTTTTTAGTTCTTCTTTGACCTCGTCATTCCCGCTTGGCCACTGCAAACCCGCCATCCTCGCCCCGTCGGGTTGGTAGGTTGTGGAAGCTGGGTGATTCTATGCGCGCAATTCATCGGAGCTCCAACATAGACTGCGCGTGTCCTCCAAATAGTTCTAACCAATGAATCGTCTCATAGGAAGCCAAACAGCATGGTTGCCGCAACGTCCTTGCTCTCCGCGGCGACCCCCCTATCGGCAAGGAGTGGGAAGCCGTCGAGGGTGGTTTCTCCTACGGTGTCGATCTCGTTCGCCACATCCGTGCCGAGTACGGTGACTACTTCGATATCGCCGTCGCGGGCTACCCCCAGACGCAAAACCTGCCCCCAGAAGAGGCCGCGCGCGAAATGGAGTACCTCAAGGGGAAGGTGGACGCCGGCGCGACCTTCATCTTCACACAGATGTTCTACGACATTGAGATGTTCGTCGCGTGGGTCAAGGCTGCTCGGGCCGCCGGCATCACCGTGCCCATCGTGCCCGGGATCATGCCCATCCAGACGTGGAACGGCTTCCAGAAGGCGACCTCATTGGCCAAGATCACCGTCCCGCAGTTTTTCCTGGACGAGCTCGAGCCGCACAAAAACAACGACGAGAAGGTACGCGAGATCGGCATCCGGCTCGTCGCCACCCTCTGCAGGCAGATCCTCTCTGCGGATATCGGTATCAAAGGCCTCCACTTCTACACCATGAACCTCGAGAAAGGTTGCAGGATGCTGTTGGAGGAGCTCAACCTCGTCCCCCGGGTGGATGTTGTCAAGCCGCTCCCGTGGAGACAGGTGCATCTCGAATTGTTATCATTTTACTTGGAGTCAAGTTCTTACTTTTCCTCACCACCCTCGCAGTCCCTCACTCCCAACCGCCGTACGGAGAACATCCGTCCGATCTTCTGGGCGAACCGTACTCGCTCCTATCTCTCGCGCACGGAGAACTGGGACGAGTACCCGAACGGTCGTTTCGGAGATTCACGGTCGCCCGCGTACGGCGAGCTCGACGGGTATGGTATCTGGATCAAACAGTCTAAGGAGGACGGCCTGAAGCTTTGGGATACCCCGACGACCATTGAGGACATCCGTGGACTGTTCTCCAAGTTCTGTCTCGGCCAGCTAGCCGCGCTCCCGTGGTCAGACACTGCGCCCTCCAGCGAGACGACCATCATCGCCCAGCAACTGGCGAAGCTGAACGACCTCGGCTTCCTCACAATCAACTCGCAGCCTGCCGTCGATGGCGCAAGGAGCGATGATCGTGTGCACGGATGGGGGCCCTCGAACGGGTATGTTTACCAGAAGGTACGAGCCTCTCCTCTCAGTGATCTCGTGGGCAAGCGTGGGTAGCTGACAGCACTTCCAGGCGTATCTTGAGTTCTTCGTATCGCCCGAGCTGCTGGAGCTCCTTATCCCGCACATCGAGCGTGACATCAACATCACGTACTACGTGATCAACCACCGCGGTGACCTGCGCACTAACACCCATTCCGACGGACCCAACGCGGTCACTTGGGGTGTTTTCCCTGGCAAGGAAATCGTCCAGCCTACCATCGTCGAGGCGATCAGCTTCATGGCGTGGAAGGTGGGTTGTGTGCGCTTTTTGCGCCATGATTAGCACTGACTACCATTTTTCCAGGACGAGGCGTACGAACTCGGACGCCAGTGGGCGACGTTCTACGAGCCCGACTCGCCGTCGCGCAAGTTGATCGACGAGATCATGAACACCTACTACCTAGTGAACGTGGTCCACAACGACTTCAAGAAGGCCGATGCGATCTTCCAACCGTTCTACAAGGCTGGCGCCGAGTACGCTGCCAAACACGCCGCCCTCAACGGTACGGCAAACTAGATCACGATGCGCTATCGCATCCCTTCACACCCAACTCCTCTCTTTCTCTCCTTTTCTCCACGACAATCTCGTCGCTGCATCCGTAGCGGGAGTATGGCAGTTCCTTGAATTGTCAGCCCACGGTTGGCTTGCTCTATGTTTTTCCCAGCATCGTCACCGGGTTCAACCCCCACTCTCCTTTCTGCTTTCGCTTCTGGACGTCCATGACACTCACATGGCTATCTTCCACCCAATACTCTGGCTCTCCTGTTCCTCATCGACATTCAGCACGTGTACAGTCACCCGCATCATCTCTGCATCAACTGCATCGTCGGGGGCGCATCCCCCCGCCCCACCTATCCTACAGCAGCGAACACTCTGGCCAAGAACCATCGCTATTTTACTGTTGTAGGGACACTCTGCATCCAACTGCATGTATTCTATTGCTCCATCTCGTTACCGAACATATGACCATGCTGTAGAGGTCGAATGTCAAATAAAACACCATCGCTCCTCCATGCTGTCTACAACATGTAGCCTCCCCGTTTGTATCCGTGACCCGGATCCTTCGGATATGTGCGCTGCGGGCACCCGCCCGCTCTAGGGACGGGGGAGTTCTGACGTATGGCGGGGCAACCGCTCTACGTACCCCTGACCGCAGCAAGAGGCAGAGCCCCGGGACGCAATCGTACCCCATGGGCGGCAGGTTTATAACCCGATCCCTAGCCTTTGGTGGCCGAGGACGGGCGGACGACCGCAGCGCACATCTCCTACGCCCTGCTCATTCTCTCTACCTTAGTGCCTCCCTGAACCCCCTCTCCTCTCTGCGCGGTACAGCGTGCCCCCGGCACCATCGTTACCGCTACTCCCCCCTCGCAATCCCCCTAGTTTTGCATGGGCCTTCGGGCCCCTGGTACAGTCGACTCTTTCATTCTCTTCGTAGCTACTACATGTATTCAAGGCCTATCATGAGGCACGGCCTCGCAGGGCAATAAACGGGATCCAGAAAGAAAGAAAGAAACACCATCGCCTGTTCTACTCATCGCCTGTTCTACTCAAATGCGGATACGCACGGAGAACGATATAGTAAACTTCGCAAGTCCTAGCATGGATCCAAGTTGACCGTAGCCTCGTCTACAAGCGCTCGAAGCAACCCCTCAACCCGTGTCTGCGTCTCCTCCGAAGGCGGGTCAGGACGCGGTAATTGTCGAAAATTCCGGTCAGCGTGGCAACGTCCAGCTCGGAGCCAGATCTCTCCGCGGGCAAGGCGACGCCCCAGCACCTCGTTCCGGTACGCCAGCGTCTCGCAAAGGAGAGCGCAGAAGTCGGCGAAGGTCCGGCCTTGTACCATGCAGAGCTCCAATTGTTGCAGCGCGCGACATGGAGGCGACCTGGAGGGATCTGCTGGCGGTCCGAGGGCCGCCAACAGCCCGCGCCAGCCATCGGAGATGGTGCACGCGCATTTGCGATCCCGCTCAGGGTCTCCGCTCCAGCTTAACACGCCGGGGGAGTGAAGGAGGGACTGTCCAGTGGGGCAGTGGTGCCGATATTCCACGATGAGGGTGGTGAGGTTCGCAAACGCGTCAAAGAAGACAGCCCACTCGCCCTGGCGGAACACGGCGTCGCCAGGGACACCGTCCAGGATGTGAACCCGCAACTTGTTGACTGTAGCGGGCTCCAACAGGCGGCGCAGGTCCCGGACGACGAGCAGCGGTTCACTCGAGGGTGGCCCCTCGCGTTCCATGGTGCGTCTACCTGATATCTCGATATTGAAGCGCGGACTCAGATCGGCGAGGCCGAGGTTGCAGTAGCCCCGGAGGACGAGTGATGATGCGCTGGTCTGGACGAATCTTGCGTCGATCTCCACTTCGTCTACGGTGGACAGGAGTGCCTGGTAGTCCGAACGGCGGGGGACCAGCTCATGAAACGAGCGTGCGACGCCGACCGGCCAAAACCGCACCCGAATCGATGCAGTGGGTGGGGGCGAGATCGACTCCAGTGCGTCTTGGAGGATGGTAGGGCTTTCCCATGCATCAAAGTGCCTCAGCTGCGGCAGTGCGACACCGGTGGGGTGCACGTTGCTGAAGTCGGTGTACTGTAAGAGGCAGCGTTGGAAGACGAGATGCTGCAGGTTGACCGTGCGGGCCAGGGCGCTCAGCAGGACCTCGGGACGCGGGCTGAAACGATACTTGCAGAAGTGACAACCACAGTTGTTCAGCTCTACGCTAGCGAGAGAGTGGAGGGCGGAGGAATTGGTGAACAGGAACCCCGGGATGACGAGCGTCCGCAGGTACGGCACACTGGACTGTTCGAGATGTGGCAGAAGATTGGGGCTCGTGGTCCGCGCCTCCCTCAAGGACCTCGCGAGCTCCGCTCCGTGTTGGGACAGTCCGATCTCGAGGGTATTCAGGGTGAGTAATCCGACGTTGATAGCTTCGTATAGGTCGGGGAGGTTGTCCAGCGAGATACCCGCTTTAAAGCCCGTTATACGCGAAAAATGGGGAAGCAATATGTTACGGAGCAGAGGTGGGAACTCCGATACATAGAGTTTGAGGGACCGAGGTGACGACCTCTCTAATAGTTCTCGCAGTACGCTGTCGGATGCCGCACCTTCGGTGGACAAGGAACCGCCGATTTTGGTCTCCAACATCTTCGCCCAAAACACGGATGTCTGGATGAGCACCGACCGCCAGAGGCGGCATACGTGTGCGAGCGCGATCTCCTTCCGCGAAGTGGGGCGGATGTGCCCGAATACTTGTATGAGGATTTCTATGGGAAGATAGGCGTGAAGGGGGGTGGCAAGGTTGTGGATGGACCCAAGAGCCAAAATGCGTGCCCTGTACTGTTCTATCCTCAACAGCGTCCAAGTTCTGGTTTGAAGTGGGGAGAGTCCTTTGAGACATTTACGATCCCGTAATGAGAGGACGTCCGCATAGTCGTGATAGGGAAGGTCAAGGTCATCGGGCTGAACTGGAAGGCCTCTCCCCATCGTCCTTTCATCCGAAGGGAAACCATACATCTGTCCAACCATGGCATCAGTAACAGATCTTGTGGATATTACGTTGTGACAAACGTGGTCATTTATACTTTAACCTCTGACAGACTACCGGGATCGTAAGATCGTTCTTCGAGCTCTTTGACTGGCCAAGCGAGGCTTAGCGAGCGGTGAACCCGTGACACCACGCCATACTGTGAGTCGTGACAGGGTAGTCTCACACATCAGCGAGTAACAAGCAAATACTAAGCGCCAACGCGCATAAACTTGCACCCCGACTTGGACTGTCGTCAGCTCATCCGCCAATGGGGACAATCTCAACAACCCGGAACAACAGGTAAGCCCCATTTATTTGGGGCTTGTAGGATCCAGTGGTCATTCCAAGCCTTGCTGCAGATTCCACCCCAGTCTGGTCGAACTTCGATGCAGTCGCTACTAGTACGTGACTAGGACTTCGGGTCGAACACCCGGTTTACAGGGGAACGCAACACAATTTTGGGAGATAACCGACGTCTATCTTGGTCTATCAAAGGAAAATTGTTGACCTCGAGGCCCATCTTAACGCTTTCACCCATACCACCCGAGTAACCAGCCAGATTCTTGCAAAATTTCTAGTAGTCCACGCCCCAGATCATTACCGTTCAATGACTAGCGATGACCTGAAATGTACTACCTGGACGTACCCCTCGTGGATCCGGCTGGCACACGTCTACCGATGCTGGCGTGATGTCGCGCTGGGCACGCCGCGCTTCTGGAGTCACATCTCTGTGCGGAGTCTCAGGACATTCTCCTCTCATTATCCAAGAACTCACCCCTCTGTATCGATTGAGCAAGCATGAGAAGGCCTCAGGACTACGAAAGATTGGAAGTCAGCTACGGACCTCAGAGGACAGCAATCCCATCGTCTACGCGAACTGTCTTGGCTTCGACACCTCTTGCGAGGCTGGCTAAGAAACTGAGCCCCCCTGTGCCCTTGTTGGAGAGACTCGTGTTATGGCACTGGGGCTCGCCATTCAAATAAATATGCCGACTATTTATGTTCTCTCCAAGTCGGTGTTTTATAGTGAGAATCGGAAGGCGCCGAGTAGTACCCGATTGGGTACACACTCGAGCGCCCAAGTCCACCGAGTCGGACTCGGACTCGTCGGGAAGCCGCCTACCGAACGCCACGCTTGCCACTGCACTTGTCCCTCACAAACACTCTACGGAATAAACAACTCCGACAATTTAAGGTCATTAATGCTGCTGTGTAACTTGAATAACCAAGGACTCCACGCTGAACTTTGTCGCAGGACTCACGTTTCGCAACTTTGGACCCCCGCAAGCGGCTGCCGAGTCCCAGTCCAGCCTCATGAACTTTACAGCAGAACGGAGTGCGATTTTGGGCGAAATAGATGGCTATCTGTCCAAGATCGTCACTCTTAAGACACGCCTTAACACCTTCACTCATATCAACCAACTCCCCAGCGAGCTTCTCGCCAAGATCTTGGTAGCGCACGCCCGAGATCATTATCATTGGGCGACCGGCCGATGGGATAAAACCATCTACACGAGTCCTGGATGGATCAAGCTGGCCCACGTCTGCCGACACTGGCGCGATGTCGCGCTGGGCACACCGCGTTTTTGGAGCTACGTCTTCGTACGGAGGCCCAAGACGTTCTGCGCACTCCTCCCGCTGTCAAAAAGCTCACCTCTCTATATCGATCTCACTCTGGAGCCATCCCTTTGGGCTGGAGCCGAGGCCTGGGACTCAGCCACGGGTCTCATCGGGCAACACTCATATCGTCTACGCGAGCTCCGTTACGTCGCGGCTTCAAAGCAGGTTAGGACGCTGGCGGAGAAATTGGAGAACCCGATGCACTTGTTGGAAAAGCTAGTGTTGCATTGCAACTCAAAACCTGACGGCCTACTGGAAGCGGATGGGACAGAGCCCCTTCGCCTCCTCCCTACCACTGAGCACATACCGCGCCTGCTCCATCTCGAAATCCGCCAGCTCCGGGTCGCGTGGACGGACGCCGTGTTCTGCCCCACGTTGACGACACTGATCGTTGTGTGGCCCAAGGCCGCTTCTCGGAATACTGGACCACCCACGCAAACTTTCGACCAACTCCTTGACGCGCTTCAGGCGATGGCTTCCAGTATCGTTCGCCTAACGCTAGAGGAATGCTTACCACCCCTTCAATCTCCCACCCACGAGCCTCCTCCCCCTAACCGCTCCATCGCTCTCACTTCCCTGGAACGCCTAGAAGTCGGCGGCAACACTAACGATTGCGCCCGCCTTCTGGATCATCTTTCCATCAACCCCGCGGCAAGGGTGACTGTCACCGGGGTCGGTGCGTCAGGGATTCGACGCTTGGTTGAGATCATCTCCGACCACGTTTCTCGCTCGACGCCATTATTGTCGCTGGAGATATTCTTCCCTCATTCGTCGTTGGTCACCATTTTGGGTTTCAAGAGCGCCAGCCCGGGCAAACTCGGCGGCGAGGCAATACAACTCACACTCCGCAGCTCCCCATTGGACGCAACTCGTGAGCGGCCGCTCACGGCAGTGCTCAAAGCAGCCAAGACACTATTTTCGCGCGCCCAGACCCTAAAGATGTGGTCAGACGAGGAGGTATTCGACGTCAACTGGATGGGCCTGTTCGCGCGCACGTGGTCCGTGCAGAATCTCAGTATCAACGGCCATCCGGGAAGGGGCTTCTTCAAGGCCCTCTGCGACGTGCGGCGGGTCCAAAGAGGACAGTCGTGGGCCACACTTGTCCCTCTCATCCGCCTTCGCGAGCTGACGCTCGACAACGCCCGCTTTCACCACTCGATCTGGAATTACGAACGCGGGTTTGAGGGCGACTTTTTCGACCAGCTGCTCGATTGCGCCATCCTGCGGTGCAACTACGGGGTCCCCCTCGAGCGGCTGCAGATTCAGGAGTCCAGATACGTAACGAAGAAGGACGTCAGCCGTATTCGGGAAGTCATAGTGGAGGTGGAGTGGGACCAATGGGAACGGGAGTCGACTGAAGAGGAGGAGGATGAGGAAGACTACTACTCGGACGAATATCCCCCTTTCTGGTATTAAACGATATGTGCTATTTGGTGTGTGCGTGATTCTGCCTTCTAGACGATTTGCATATACTCACGAACCATACTGTGTAGTCGACGCTTGGAAACCGTACATATTTATGTGCGTCCACTTAGCAAAGCGAGTAGCCGCTAGACTGAAGCTCGCGAAGTCCTTGTCAACACATTGGTTGCAGAGTGTATCAGCTACTACTATACTATTGTTCCGTGAAAGATCCGTCCGTCTATATCGGCGCGACGTCAAACTTTTGGTAGGGGCGACAGGAAAGTGCTGACAGTAGTATGATGGAGTGCTTTCATCGTGCTGCCCGGTCCCAATACTTCAGTACTTGTCTGGGGAGACTATTCTGTATCCGGGTCCTTGTGAGCCACAACTACCTCCCTGCGTTGTTTCTTGGCCATAATTCAGTGCATCATCCACCAGCCCAAGCTTATACTACACTCCGAGATGTACACGGGGCGACACAACGCTGGCAAGTGCGATACACGAGTTAACGTTCTCTTCCGGTTGCCTAAACCGATACCCAATCCGGAACGGTCTTCTCCGATCTGCAGGGGGCAGAATAGGCCTCGATAATCTAGACGGACTTCAAGTTCCTTGTAATTGACTGTATTGTACTAGTACTCCTACTCGTCCTCCATCGAGCCCGGCGTGAAGTGAAGCTGGCTGCATCTCAAGGTTTCAAGCCAATGGCTCAGGTGCTCACCCCGAGGCTCGGGTATTGAAGGCAGTAAATACAATCAAAGTCGAAGAAACTCCAGGACAAGGACACATGCCAAGGTCTACGGAACCCACGTCACGTACTCAGATTCGAGATCCAAACCATATATCTCCCAAATAGAAACAAAATGATATACTCCGACTGTAGTACTGGTATCCGAGAAGGGCAACATATTAGGGGGCAGTTTTACATACATTCATTGGTATCACTTTCCACGTTGCGACGACAGCAGTCACCGCGCGAGCACACACAACTAGAGCTAGGGATCCGCGCTGAAATCAATAGTAGGAAGCACTGGGCACCCCGGGACGGACACGTAGAATCGATTCGTGAACCGAGCATGTCGGACATAGCGACGGCGGGGACGGGAACGGGGACGAGGTCATGACTCATGCTTGAGGGTCGTAAGACAGGTCCGAGAAGAAGAAATCGCTGTTCATCGGCGGCGGCCCCGCCACGAGCCCGCTCGGGATCTCGACCTTCTCGCCAGACAGGTCTGCGAGACAGCAAACAAGTAAACCCGAGTCAGTTTAGTTCTAACGAAAGTCACCGCCTCACGAAAAAATAAGACCGCAAAACGCACCGAGCAGCTTGATCTTGAGCCCGATCTCCGTAAGCGCCTGTACGAACAGCTCCGTCTCCTGCGACGCGACGTGTCCCCCGTCGCGGCGGACCATATTGAGCCCGTCTGTCCAGTCTGCCCAGCGCGCCTGGTCTGGTGCAATCTGATCCGCGAGCGAGCCGCCGCTCGTGCTGAGCAGGGAGAAGGACAAGCTCGACGCGAGCAGCGGCGAGCTCGCACCCAGCGGGAGGTCCGTCTGGTCGCCGCGGATGTGCGGGAAGGGCGCGCAGGTGCCCGTCGCGACCTCGCTGATCATGGCGATCTCGATGCGTTCGGATAGGTCTTCGAGGCCTTTGCGGACGGGGAACTTGACCGCGCTGTCGACGTAGTGGAGGTACTTTAGGCCGGCGTCCTAGAATGGCGTATATGATGAGCGGAGTGGCTGTGACGGGTAAAACGAAATTTACATACCAGTCGGAGGAACCTCCAGGGACGTGTTGGCCGTTTGAGCGTATCTCGAGAGACCGTGGTAGCGAGTGGTATACCGTTCATGAACCATGCGCCTTCCAGCAGACAGTGTATGCGCTGCTGGCGGACGAATTCGAAGGACTCCTTGTACAATTTCGCACGCAGGTTTCTGCAGAGCATGACATGAACCATCAGCACGATTACGAAAGGAAGCACTAATCGTAGTGCGCACCGGATGGGGGCTTTGCTCATGATGTCGTCCTCCATCTCGAGCTCTTGCATCTGGCGTTCGCGGACGGCACGGTACTCGCACTCAAGGAACTCCTGCTCGACCTCATGCCAGGGGCGGATGTTTTCTTGCTTGAGTGCCACCTTAACTCTGGAGACGCACAGTCAGTTATTAACTACAGGGAAGTCGACCGAGGAACGGGATGCGGGAGAAGATGACGACGGTAGCGAAGGGAGATAAGGTGGGATTGAACGAGATGGAAACAGGCACGCACTGGCTGCGGGTCAAAGCGACGAGCCGGGGGAAATCACCGGTGGACGACCCACTCTCGTTCCACATTCGTAGGAAGAACTGAAGGGCGAGGGAATGCACTTTGTAGAAGTTGAGGAAGAACGGTTGGAACGTCGTTGCCGTCGAGTCTGCGAAACAGAACGAGCAACGTTCAATATGCGGGAAGGGAGCAGGATAGACGGCGGATACAGACATCCCGGTTCGTAAATGGCCCAGTGTTCGGACAGGAGGTCCGCAACCTCGTTCGACGCCTTCGCTATTGGACAACGCCGCTCCTCGGGTCGGCTCAGCTGTTCCTGGACCACCTTCACCCAGTGGTCGGGGTCCTTCTCCACAAAGTATTTCTAAGCACCGCTTTAGTTCCCGCCCCGATCCGCGACGCGTTGTGAGCCAGCGGCGAACGACCTACCAGGCAGTCCAAGCCAAGCACACCCACTTCCCGGAACTCGTGGCCGATATCTTCTGTCTCGAACCCGAGCTTCCGCCACTTGACCGCGGTCATGGGGTCCTCGCGGTCCTCCTGCTGGTGGCTGCTCTCCCAGATGAACTGAAGCGCGGTGCTCTGCAGCGGCTCGAAGTCGGGCTCAATAAGCGTCGTCTTCTTTCGGAACGTTACCCGGACCATATTCGCTTGGAAGTCCAGTATGCATGACGTGAGATCTTCAATTGTATGCGAAGACATCAGCCGCTACGAGGGAAGTCAGGTCATCACGAGCGCGCACGAAATAATGCTCGCATACGCACGATGACTGCCTTGCGCACGTTCAGTCGCTCCAGCTCCGCAATGAACTCGTCCCACCGCGGGTCGCTCGCGTGCGCCATCAACGAGTTGATCAGCATCATGCTAAACCACCACCCTCAGCCTCCACACACCACCCAACCGCAGGACACAGCATATAACCACGCACCTATACAGCGCCATCGTCGTGTCTGCGCTCCCCAGCCTGCTCACCACCGTCTCCAGCAGCCTCCTCTCCTTGCGTATCTGCTCGAACACGACGTCGAACCCGTATCGGTACACGGACCCGGGGGGTGGAGATGGCGGGCCTTTGCTAGAGCTCGGCGCATGCACCCCGGATGCGCTGCCCGGGTCTGCCTCCACAAGTTTCTTCAGAATTGCCGTCGCCGGGCGGCATACGTTGATCAGCGACTGTTCCGACGACAGGATCTGCACGACCTTGAGAATGAACGCGTTGTCGAGGTTCGCCCACCCATAATCGAGCTCCATCAGGTTCTGCATCGCGGTGAGGGCGTACTGTTCACGATGCGGGCATGTCAGTCAATTGTCAGTTTGGCTACACTCAGAGTCCGACAGAAGCGGGACCGGACTGACAGCAAGGGTGTTTCCGTGCGTGCAGTTGATGACGTCAATGAGCTCGTGGAGACCGTCTCGTTGAAGAAATTCGTTTGCAAATTGTTCTTCCTGTAAATGGTGAGTATATGGCGAAGAAAGAGGGACCCCGAATACGCACTCGTATCAGTTTGCGCAACGACGTGAGCGCGAGGCCGAGCTTCCCATCCCTCTGAGCCAACTTCTCCACAATCTCCGCCGCCTCGATCGCCGGCGCATTCACGAGCCTGGACGACAACAAAAAAGGTAGGCGCATGTACACACGGGAATGCCACGACAAAAGGATCGCCGTGCGATACACAGGAGGAAGGAAGGGATAAACTCACTTGAGGTTCTGCTTCGCCTTGATCTTCTTGCGCAAGTTGTCGTTCGTCACGAGCTCGTCGCTCTCGTCGCGGAGCGCGTACATTGCGGGCGGGTCCTTCAATTTCAGGCTGATGCACAGCTGCCGAATGACGTCCTCGACCGCCAGACTCGGCTCGATTCTCGTCCGCACCGTGATGCCCTCCTTCGTCGTTACGTTGTTCGTCGGCACTAGCCCGCCCTTGCTCCCCCCGGCCTTGCCGTTACCGTTCGTTGGCACCGTGGAAGCGGGCGGGGGCAGCGCCCGCGAGTTCTCCCCGTCGAGGGAGTACGAGGACATGGTGGTACGTGGGCGCAAGTAGGATTAGAGCGCCTAGGGGCAAGGGGGGAAGAGGACAGCAAGACGCATTAATATAAACTTCCAAGGACATGAAACGCGAGGGGACTCTGGGCAGTGGCAGACGGCAGGGATGCGCGCCAGGGCAGGCAGGATAGGATTCAGTGAATAGAAGATTTCGTGCGACGGCGGAGATGATGGAGGTCCACCTCGTACGCACATGCGCCCGAGAGCAATACTGAGTCCGTTCGTCCACGTCGTATCCTCAAAATCGTCCGCCATGCTCCATCATAAATCTATCTTCCTAGCTTCCTGGCGCGCGTCCCAACGCTCGGCCACTATCCACATGCATATATGAGGACTCACAAGTGAATGAAGCGTGAATAAATCCCCAGGGATCCCGTCCTGAAGCGGTACGCTGCGGAGGAAGGCGTATCAGCGTCTCAGACAAACTTAAATGAGACGGGAAACCGTAAAACATCAGATATGCGAAATTGGCATCGAGCACACCCTAGATGGGGTGCTCAGACTGACGTGCAAATGTATAGGAAAAGTGTTCATCATGCGAAGGCAAACAGACAGACGGTCAAGGGAAAGGGGAAAGGGGAAGAGACTCACCGAAAGCCAAACGTGTGCGATGCTTTCGAACGTTAAAGGAGACGAAGTGTATAAGTTATTCCAAGTCAGCCAGAGACCATAAGACGGGAACGGGAAGATCCAGTGGGGTTCAGAGGCGAGTGATGAGGGTAAGCGAGGTGGATAAGGCCAAGTATAAGGCGGAGAGAAAGACTCAGGAGCGTCGTGGGCGAGAATAGGGTGGCGAGGAACCGTGCGAGGCTGGGGGTCGGGCTATGAGCTTGACGGGCGGTGCACTGCAGACCGGTGTCAATTTTCCAGAAGGGATAAGTTATGAATGCCGGCGTTCCTTCTCGGCCAGACAGGCACGGCAGGCACCAAGCAGGTATGGAAGCAAACGAGGGGACGGCCGCGGCCTGGGGGGAAAGAGACTCGAGAGTCGAGAGCGGGGAGAAAGCGGGGGCGGGGGAGGACGACGAGTCGGAGGACGGCCGTCGGATGCGATTGCGAATTTCGGGGGTGGGAACGCGGCGACAAGCGACAAGCGACGCGATACGCGACGGCGCAAGCGACGGCGTCAACGTCGACATCATTTCGCTCGTCCACGGTCGAGGACGCCACGATGCTCTTGCTCATCATCAGCCATCACGACTAAACTCTCGGTGCTCTCCATCCCTGCGGTTTTGCCTCGACAGATGACCTACGGACGATCACTTTTATCAGACTGCGATAGTAGTAGTACACTGCCGTCTGCTCTGCTTGCTGTTTGAATCGATGTGACGCAACGGAGACCAAGACGCTATCTATGTCAACATATATTTTAGGAGGATGTTCAGATGATTGGACAGGTGCGTCTGCAGACCCACCAGTCTGTCGAGATTTTCAATATTCACGGTTCGCCCTTTCTAGACAAGAATTTACTTGCAAGATCCCGTAGGAAGCCGAATACAGTGGAGGCCGTCATTGATGGCGTGCAGCGGAAGAAATAAGGACTGTGGAGCTGTGCGTGCTCGATCCTCGGCTAGCTAACTCGGCCGGGAAGAAGGTCAGCCTCGGGATCGTGTATGTCGCCAGCCACAACCCGAGACGATTGCCCAACCGTCCATTCTCCAAGCGGGTATGTCTGCGAGTCTTCCTCGACCGCACGCCAACGCTCATGACGACGGCAACGGCGATGGCTGCGTGTGCCTCACAAGGACACATCACTTCTAAGGCTTCGACTGCGTCACTAGATCTCCAAGCCATCCTCTCCTCCTACGTTGCCGAAAGTCTACTGTCGACTCACCTCAGCTTCTCATCCTCCTCAAGCAGCTTGCAGTCTTTTCAGTCTTTTGACGACATTCCTCCATGCCCTACCCAACGCAAACCCCTAGCCTTCGTCAACGATCTCGCGTTGGCTGGGCAGCCCTCTGCGGCCCAACGAGCTCCGGGCACACCCCGTTGTTCAGGCGATGCCTACCGCGCCCTCGTGTTCTCGCCCATCGCTCCTCGCCCTCAGGTGATGGTGATGCAGAAGGCTTCCATACATTCGTGGGTGGTGAGTGGTTTTCCGTTACCCGATAGTGCGCAATTGGAAGCAAATACCCACAGACATCGGATGACTCCCGTTCCGATCATCTGAATGGTGCACTTGACGGAGAGCCGGGCAAGGGTAATGACCCTTCAGCATGCGGACACTCGACTTCTCCCGATCCATTCCAATGCGCGCAACGCAGTCCACCCAGCAGTGCTTCTCCCACCGTCCCCGTCGCGAAATCGCATCCCGATATGACTCAAATGAACCCATCCGGTGTCCCCCATGCTTCTGTGGACTCCGTCACCGCTACTTACATGCCGGTGTCACGCTCCCGTGATTCTACCATCGGTGTCCAAGTCAAGGATAGTCCTAGCGCGTTGCTGCTGGTTCCCACAATCATGGTATCGAACTCAACTGCGGCCCTTGCCCTCTCCCTCGAATCTTCTTCGAACCTGCACAGCCATCAGGACGTGCCTTTAGCCATCCGACGGGGAAAGAAGCCGCCCCCCGCATTGACCCTCGACCAGCCCGCGAAACCGAATATGCGCGAGAGCGCTGATAGCAACTCCTACCCCGACATTCCGTCTGCGTTCCTTGGTGCATCTCCCACAAGCCCGTCATTCAACGGAGTCAGTGCTGTAGCTGGGGAACCCTCCAAGTTCGACATGGGGCTGTCCACCATGTGCAGCAATCTCAAGGCCCTTGTTCCGCCGCCGCCGTTCACCCCGACCGAGGCTGCGCACCACCCTCCTTCACACCCTCCGCCGAGCCTCGAACCAGAGACTCGATGGGCGATGACGACAACTGCACAGCTTCCAGATGCGGATGACGAGGAATGGCGGTTTGTGCAGGACCTCGTCGTCGAATGGCACGGGAGTAAGCATGGTTCCGGAGAAGCGCGTCCACCCGCGCCTCCGCCTCCCCATATGGACGTGTATACAGGAATTGAACTGCCCATCATGGACGTGTCCGGCAAGGGCTCTCCGGCTTCGACACCAGCAGGCTCCCGGACTGTCGAGAACAAACCCAATGACGACGTGCAACAGCCGGCAACGGAGAGCCCGCCCTCGGTCAAGCAGTCGCGGCGCAAGACCGTCATCATCCAGGCACCGGATGGTGATATCCAAATCTCCCCAGGCAACGCGGACCGATCCGCAAAGAGTGACAAGCTCTGCAGCCCCTCCGGCGACCGAAGCATCGACTTCCTGCTCGACGAATTCGACGAGCCTGTCCCGTTCGAGATCCCCTCGTCCGTGCCCCTATCCGCCCCGGCTTCCCTCGAGGGCTCGTTCTTCACACCGCCCAACTCGCGCCCCGCGAGCACAGCAACAGCATCCAGCGCGGGGCTCCCCATCCGCGGCATCCTAAAGGAGAAGAAGAGCGTGCGCTTCTCCGCCGTGCCCAGCCTCTACGAGTACGCTGCGGGAATGCACGACGAGCCCCCCGCCGACCGCCCCGGGACGCCGTCCACGTCCAAGCACCACTCTCAGTCTGATCTGGACGTCCTCTCCGCGCTCAGGGGCGTCCCCGTCCCCGCGGCGGCGCCCACCGTGATGTGCACCCCGAGTAAGAGCTCCCCGCTGCGCAAGGTGCAGACGCACAACGCCCATTCCTATTCCCCCGGCAGCCACGGGCCCGAGGAAGCGTCCCCTCCTTCAGACGTCCACGTCCACGTCCAATCTGTCAGCGCCACGATACCGACGGCCCCGGCGTCCGTGCCAGTGACTCCTCCTCGCTCTGCCCCTCGCACGTGTCGCGCCTGGGACAGCACGAACAGTCCCAGCGCGAGGGTGACGACAATGGCGAAGCACCCTGCCGTCCGCGCGCTCGCGCACAAGCCCTCCCCTGACCATCCGCCAAGGCTCCAGATTCAGATTCAGTCGCCCGTTGTTGGCGCGGGCGCTGGCGGCGCGGTGGTCGGGGCTCCGGCGCTGCAGTCGCCGTACCCGACCATGTCGTCCCCGATGAAGAACAATGGTCAACGCCGCACACCGATGAAGACTCTCAACGCCAACGCCAACGCCGGGCGGAACGCGGGGACGGTGGAACGCGGACCAAGCGCAGTCTCGAGCCCAGTCAAGCAGCCTCAGCAGTCCCCCGTACGCGTCGGGCGCAAGGAGCCCGCCTCCCTTTCGGGGCACAAGGGCAAGGAGAACGTCGGCCTCGGTCGTCGCACCTCGCAGCCGGCTTCCGTGCGGAGCTCGCTGGAACACGAGCGGGGCGAGGATATTGCTCCGACAACGCGGAGACGGTCTGCGGGCGTCCTGCCTGGGACTCCGCGGAAGGGGGACAATGCCTCCGGAGTGACGACGCCCGTGGCCGCTCGCGCGGGGACGGGGGGGTCGCAGAGGAACAGCGGTGGCAGCAGGATGCCTGTGCCGTTGCGGAGCATTTTCACCAAGCTCCGGACCTAGGGTCGGTACAGGTGGTTCTGTACTCGGACGTTCGACGGCGTCTCTCTGCGGGCGAACGAGAGAGATGGCGAGATGTTCTGGTTTGGAGTTCGGCTGCCGTGGATATGCAATTACTCGATGATGATAAGCCTGGGTTCTGGGTTCGGATGTGTGCGAGATGTAGAGATCGATATCTGGATTGCGCAGTACGACTACATTGTCGTATGCCAACGTATACTGCGGAAAGAGTGGAATAGGGAAGAAGGAACAGAAGAACATGTATGCACGAGGAGCTCAAGTTGTAGGCGGGACGCGTCACAGTCCGTTATTATCCTTGTTCCTGGGTTTACCACCGCCGCCGGAGAAGCATACTTACTAGGTTATTCAAATGAAGAATCAATGACGGGCCTCAGGGCAGTATGCGTGCTGTGCAAACACAGACAGATCTATGATTATGTTCGACGTACGGGAGCTAGAGTAGGTAGGTCGGGATACGGGCTAAGTATAGTGTAACGTATAGTTCATCGCGAGCGCGCATAAACTACAAAAGATATCTATGGATAAGCACAAGCTGCAAAGATCTACTCCAGTGGCAACGACGCAGGAGGAGGGACAAGAAAACGGTGCTGTTCTATAGCGATACAGAGGCTGTTATCATACAGTGGGCAACATAGATATTAGGGTCGGTGGTCAGAACGAACGAATAGAGGTGTGGGAAAACGAAATACTGTACGGCGAACAAGAAAAGGAAAACCGTCACGCATCGATGATGCAGACTTCAAGAACCAAGAAAACAGGCGGTAGCTGTGCTGCTTCCGCATCGCCACTTCTATCCGGAACGCCTACTTATCATGGATGACGCGTGCGGACCTGCGCTCGCTGCGAGCACGGACGACTGCGACTCTTGACCTTGTTCTCGTTCAGGATCAGCACTCACGAGCGCGCCGACAGGAGCGAGGCGACCTGTGTATCTGTCGACGGGGGAACGAAAACCGATGCGCGCGAGCAATGAGTGAGTGATTCGATCAGCATGGAGAAGGAGGGCGTTGACGTACTCATCAGCGGCGAGAACGTCGCGTTCTGGCTCAGGACCGTCCTAACCCTCTCCATGTCTGATTGGAGCGTGCGTTCGTCTGGGATGCCCTGTGACGATCCCCCTGCGCCTGCCGCGCGCAGACGCCGCCCGGTCGCTATACCCTGTGAGATCACCCGAGCCACCGACGTCCATAGAATCTATTGGGAACATATGGTGGTCAGCATTCGTGCGCTTTGTGTCATGGAAGGCGGGTGGATTGTAAGGGGCGGATGTGTGACAGGACCGGTGACAGCACATGGGGGGGAGGGTAGGGTGGGAGACTCGACTCACCCCATTGAACGGATTCATGCAGTAGAGAATGGGAGCATTGTTGAGGTGTCGGAGGTTCAGGTTAGCGATCGCTGCGTGCGCTGCCTGGTACGTGCGGCTGTTCGCGGTAACTCGGTCCTGAACAAGAGGCGTGTGCAGCTGGATGGTCGCGCAGTGGGCGAGGGTGTGGGTGAGAAGGGCCTCCCGGACAACGTCGGCACGCATGGGGTCAAACTGGTCGATACGAGGTAAGGCCTGCTTGAAACGTTCGATGCGGTTATCCAGCGACAAGAAGCTCGCTTGGGAGGCTAATTCATCTCACAGAAAATCAGGAATTGCAGAATATGAGAGTAGTCTGATCGGCCTACAGGGGTTGTACCGGGAAGCCAGCCGGGTGGCACTCTCATACAATATCGCCGCCTTCGCGTGCATCGCCAAGAGGCTCTGGTTTCTCATGTTTGCATCGCCGTCGGCTCCTGCGATGAAAGACTTCACTGTGTTCTTCGTGCGGAAGTCGTTTGCCAATGGACGCTACATCGAAGTCATGCCACTGAGTTACCAAGCCGTGGAAAAACAGGTTAATGTGCTCACGCTTTGATACATAGGTAGGTCCATCGGCCATGGAGTATCGATCTGGGTGCCGGTGGCTTCGTCGTCGGTAAAGGCGGGAGCAGAGCCGGAAGCAATTGCCCAACAGCGGTCGAGAGTAAACACCGTCCAGAAGCCATTGATGCGCTCGCCTTCTTCGAGGGCGTCAGCGGGAGGAGGGAGCCTGTACGTCGCCGAGTCCCCACTCCTACTCCGACCGGCCGAGCGGATCGTGTGCAACTTGGATGCCATCGCGATCGAGACAGCGGCGTTCGTGTGGTAGACACCTTCGAGTTGGCGATTGGCGTTAAAAAAGTAGTTGGCGAGAAGGACCTCGGCTTGCATGACATAGATGGCGCTGCGTGGGTCCTCAGGAAGGGCCGTCGGAAGACCTTGCAGAGCACGGGCGAGGTATGTCTGCTCTTGAGCCACCATCTGTGGATTGTTCGAGAACTTCGCGCCGAGGAGGTAGATGACCCCCAAGAGCATTCCCATGCTCTGGCTTCGGCTCGGGGACTGCGTGAATACCCTGTCCAAAAAGCGATGTATGTCCAGGAAAAATCCGAACTCGGTCGCATGCCTGACGAAGTGTTGGACCCTATAACATGGAATCACGCTCATCAGACCGCGAGCACCGCGAATAGTGGCGAGCGACATACAGAGTGCGCGAGGGGTCGTTGGCGTTGTGCTGGGCCCGATTGTTTCGTTGCTGCTCGTTCCACGCGGCATACGGGTCGTACAACCTGAGGGGTGCCTGCCCAGCGGTGATGTTGGCGATTCTGGTTTCGAGGCGGATGATTTCGCCTTCAAGGATCTGGTTCTGCGTCGGCCCGGGTCCATCGAGATACTCGCAGTCTTCGGCGCGTTCTGCACGGACACATTGATTACAGGCGGGGCGTTGTCCGTCGCAACGCTGTCAAATGCGACCATTAGAGTCCATGTGAAGTGATCAACACTCGACGCATACCATTTTGCGACGCCTGAAGAATCGAGCAGATTAGTATGGGAAAAAATTGCAGTCCTCAAGGAGAGACCGACCTGCACCGCGAGCACGCCTTGCCACGTTCGAGAGGGGCTGCCATGTTAGATTGGCTGTGTTGGAAAGAGATATGTCTAAGGGTTAAGATCGGAAGAGAAGTGTCTGTTGGCGGTCATGCTCCGACCACGTCCCAAGTTATATAGGAAGGAGGAGCATCGGCTGTGCGCTCTGACTATCACCTTTAACGCGTGTGTCGCGTCCCAGGGACCAATCCCACATGGTGCGAGAAATCTTGTTGGTAAACTACGCCGCCTGGGACGAAGTGTCTATCCCGCACCGATTTGGCTATGGGGAGCGAGCGGGCGGGGACCATGGAGAAGTGGCGTAACGTCGCGTTGGCCGCTTGAACCGTTCCTTCTTCGGCCTCGGCTGAGTTCACAGGGACGAAATGGTCGTGACGAGGAATCCTAATGAGGCAGTAACATGTCAATCACTTACTGCGAGGCCCTTGTTCTTCTTTTTGACCCGGACTGTCGGAGAACTTGAAGCCCCATCTGACGACCATACTGTGCTGTACGTTCCATGCCAGCGCGTTACCAGTCACCAGACCTTCCGTCCACCGGATGACGGTCCTTGGACCTATGTCGCCTGTTACACCTTTTCTGAACAAGGCCACCTCTGACACTCCTTTCGAGACATCTAAACACTAGATGAGACGCATTTTGCCGCCTGCGGCGGGCATGTCACGGCCTGCGGGCCTTTATCACTCCGGCCACACCGAACCTCCGCCGCTTTGCGACGGATAGCGCAGGACTTACGTGCTCGATCCTAGTGAACGCGAGAAAAGTGTGTCGGTGTTCCATTCTAGAAATTCGTACATCAATGTTACGGGCGTCCTCACGGCCAGGCTATGCCGCGTCTCCCAAAAGTGACGGAACCCAAGTACTCAGCGTTTCCAGGAACCTGGCCCGCCTCCAGGCTGCTCATGGGTTGTACCGCCGAATGAGTAATAGACAGTCCTCGTCCCGAGGAACGATAGAATGCATGAGTCGCACGCAACTCACAGCATGATGCGTCAAGTGTGTGCATGTCAACTTCGCTCGGAAAGAACTATAGGTGAGCCTCTGCGGTCCGAGACGACAATCATGATACACCAAGGCACAGGTGCTCAAAGCTATGCAAAAACAAGGTCGACGGACCATCCTCCCCCGGGCGCTGTGGCTCGTGGGCTCTGGGGAATCCAAAAGCCACATGGTCCGAGATCTTCGAACGGAGATGGAGTCCCCGCCACGGCACGCGTACAGATACGGTTCTACATCGCGATTGCATCACCGTCACTGTGGGAGTTGGCACACATACGGTATCCCTGTACACCGATCTGGCAGTCTTGCGACCCCGTCCAGTCCCCATCCGAGTCATGCATTGATGTATCGAATGGATGGCACATGTATGCCCCGCCCGGGGGTCATCTCAGCCATGGTCCCACCACTGGTATGTGCCAGCGGTATATGCTTAGATCGAAGCTCAATTGAGGCAACTGGCGAACGGGTGCCTGATCGTGTTTGGCATGAACTATCCCACTGTCGGGAGCATGGACAGACCAATAAAATTAACAATGAATCGAGGAGCTGGTTACTCACGTCAGATCAACCTGGTGGCGGTGAACCTCAACTCGGACCGAAAAAGGCTCAAGAAAAGCCTTACCGCAGGCATCCTCGAACGGGGGTTGTGGCAGGTGACCAGGGTATGCGGAGGTCGGTGACAAAACACAGGCAGACTACATTGACTGGGGCGTCACTCTAGGTGTACCATGAGCATCTGCAGCGCACGTCCATGTATGCAACGTACCTGTACCGTGGAGTATCAGTTTACCACCGGCAACAACCTGGCCTCTGGAGCAGAACGCGTCATAGCGTCCTCGGCTGAGTTCACGGGGGAGGAATGGGAAGACGCGGCCATCGTAGAGAAACAGGGGATCAACGCTTGTGGGGCTGTGGCACGTCGCATGGCTGACCGAGCGATGACTGAGGCAAGCAAGACATAGTGCTGGACTCGTCTGGTCGCACGGTCTGGGGTATTGGTCGACGCCTCTGTTTCACTTGGGAGCACGGTGGTGAGGTACCCACGCATTGAGACGGATTAAGGAAAGATGGCATCCAAGGAGGTTGTGAGATGAAGGGAGGAGGAAAAGGCAGCGAACCGCCGGCGCGGCCAAGCGGGGGCGGCCCTCTCCGTGAGAACACAGCCCCCCGATCCCCATCTCGGGTTGATCTCCCGCAATGGGAACTCGCGTGGCAAACTTCTCGCACACCTTTGGCCACAACTACCTATCTCCACCTTCCTAGTAGGCCTCCCAGTCCTCGCCCTCGCTGTGCTTCGCCGATGTCTGCTTCATCTCCGACCGCCACGAATAGATATTCTCTGAGAACAAAGGCAGCAATGAACGTTTCACCGTCACCTGGAAGCGCCACCGCACCCGCGCGCCCATGCGGCTCCAGGCTCACCTTCTCCGACTAGGAAAGTCAGAGGCGCTGCGGGAGGTCTCCTCGCTCCGAGGCAATCCACAGCCCACAGCACCTTCGATCAATCTGGAAACACGCAGTATGTCCACCGATAGTCCTTGTTCTCCCTTAGGGACAGTCGTCACAGTTGATCGTCTATTCCTCCTCTCCAGATGCCGGTCGTCGCCGCAAGGGTATCATATGGGCAGCGTCCGCTCAGCCTGCATAGCCGTCAATTGTCTCCTATGACTTGGCATCCAGTTGCATAGTCAAGCGGCCGGCTCCGAAAGTCATTCATCCAGTGTATCGCCCAATGTCTTGTGTTCAAGTGGCGTTCCAGCTATTGACGACCGAGCCTGTCTTGCATCTACCAGGGACAATCATATGCCGCTTCGATCGCACGTCTTTACGCCACCACTCAAAGGGCTGGCAATTGAACGGTCATGGTGGGGAATGCCGTTCTTTCTACCCCGTAAAATTTTTGTCAGGACATACCTTTAACCTAAATTTTAACCGCGTCAGATGTTTAGCAGGTCAATACAAGCGAGAACATGCGTACTCGACACTTTTGACACTGATTTGGAAACCCTACCATCAGCTAGGATACCATGCCACCACTTCCCACCGTACTAGACTCACGTGTGCCGCACTTCTCCACCATGGATGTAGGTACACGTACACAATACAGCCCTGGGACTGTGTGTCGTCTGCGGCTAGGCGAAGTTCGCCGCGCATGTATGCTGGACCACACTTGAGCTATACTGGTGCCGAGAGATCGTTTACTCGCGATCCTTGAAACATGGTTTACGTGGAGCGATTGCGCAGGAACGTCGACGGTCGTTGGCTCCACGACCCGGACATGTGCTTGTTCTAGAACTATCGACAGTCGCGCCGTAGGCGTTGAGACCTCCGGCGTTGGTCATTGCCGGAAGGTAGGTGTACATCGCTCCCTGCAGTTATGTGACTCTGATTCAAAATGTTAATGTTTTCAGAGACTCCTGAAGGCCCCAATGAATACCACACTCTAACCCGACTTATCTCCCGGGTACTGGGAAGTTCGGCCCTGGAATAATATTTTGCACCAACAATGATCCTGGCCGTGAGACAGACATGCAGGAAACGGGGGCGGTTCGATATGGAGGAAGATTGCATGTGCTGACGATGTAGTACGCAGTCACTCACGTCTTTCACGACAACCGCTGTTCGGGAGACGTACATGGCCGACATATCGGCACTTGACAAATTCTCGGCCTTGAACATGTATCTGGTTGTAATGGAAATATAGGCGGTCCTGCTGGGTCCTGCAAACACGGAGAATCGAAGTGCTGACACACTATCTTCGAGGCAAAAATACCATCGAACCCTGATGAAGTTCATCGCTCTTCCGACGTAAAGATATCTTCACCAGAGTAGCGGTAGGGATGGCGCGCGAAGAGCCACTGAGCAGGGACGCCGTTTAGTTGCCCCAAGGCCTGATCGCGGTGTTCGCAGCTCTTCCGACATAAAGATGGTGTCATTGGGCTGGTGGTAAGACGGAACATGACGGAGGTGAATGAGGTGTGTAACCTGACAACGAACCCCGGTAATATTGAGAGGACCCCGGTCAGAGCGTTTGCTTGCGCCGCACGAGACCGTGCGGTGAGCTGCAAGCCATCCGTAGCACGACTATGTTTCTGACCCACCCTCGCACCAGGACGAGAGCTTGACGAGAGAAAATGGATGCAAAACCGGATACTCAACAAAGACCGTTGGAGAGACTATCGGACAAAGAACTGATCAAGACTTCGTACTTATCTGTTACAGTTCTCCGACCGGTTCGCCCACCAGTTATTCGTCGGCTTCGGAAATTCCCCGCCCGCGCCCGTCTTTCACCGAGATTTTGTGTGAAAGCTTGCCGGCGGATCTATCGGCGAGAGAATCTTCGAATGTAGAGTCCATGGGATAAAAGTCAAACAGTGACCTTCCACCGAATGCGGAGTAGAGGGGCCAGACTTCGGAGAGGCGAGAGGAGAAAGGCCCCGGCGGCGCATCGCATCTCTTGCTTACACATGGTGAGCACGGGTTGGAAGCCGTCGGCGCGCGGTTGGGAGGGAGGCACTGGAGTTTACGAACCGAGTCCGGAGGCTATCACATCGAGGTCGACGCCCTGGTGGGCCTCGCCGACAGAGAGGTTGCTGGATGTATGGTTTAGAGGCCTGTGTTCTCACATTGGGTCCGTGTGTGACCGGTGCGGATTACCCCGAGGGCACTTGGCCTGGGAATTGAGACTACGTGTTCCATGCGCTTCTGGAGATCAAAGAAAACCATCTGCCTCGAAACCCGTCGGCGGCGGTTCGTTGGTGATCTGCTGACATTAGAGGAGCATGCGCATGCCATAGCGATGGCGTCCCCTACCTTCTGGCCAGAGAGTCTCGAAAGGCAGCGATGGTTCGGCTGTTCGCCTCCTATGCAACATCGGGTTCGATGCCAGTCGCTGGTTCAGCCTGTCGAATTAAGAGCCGGTAGTAAGGACTCAATAAAGCAAGAAGACGTTGAGGATTTAGCTTGGCTCGGGCTATGTAGGATTGATCAATTCAGATTGTTGCCTTTACTTGCGTTGACATACTATGCATTGATTCCAGTGGTAGCGGCAGTGCGTAACCACACCATGGTCTCAGACTCTGCTCTCGGAAAACATTGACGCCGGTGGTTGCGGTACGCACGTGGCGACTGAGCGGGCCTTGACAAGGTTGCAATGGAATGAAACTTGAAACACAATTTACAGTAGAGATAAGTAGGGGCCATTCGTAGCCCCTACGGCTTGGCTAAGCGTAGAAGGAAGTTAAAAAGAAAAGGGCCTGGCCGGGAATTGAACCCGGGACCTCCTCCAAATGCTTGTAAGTGCCCTAAGAAGGAATCATACTACTAGACCACCAGGCCGTTGTCAAGGGATGGCTCAAAATACTATATTCATGAAAAGGGGTGCTCGATAGAATACGCAACTGAACTTGTCGTTGGGCATTCTTGGGGTTGCGCAGAGCGCTATGCGCGAATATATCTTCGTCCTCCCATCTTTGACACTCGCTTTTGTGTGCTTTCTCTGACGACCGGGACGCTCTCTTAGTTCAATGCCTCGTGGAATTCCAAACGCGAAACGAGACGAGTCGGCCTTGCGGTATACTTCGTTCCATGTTCCCCTTGCGTGAGTACCGCAATACTTGTCCTCGTCTCGTGAGTCGATGCGATGAGACGTTGATAGGCCTAATCCGAAACATGTCGGGTCCACCTACCTGAAAGCGGAGTCGCAGACGCTTTGGGCCCGGAACGCAAACCGCGCGCACAGAGCAAGGTTGGATGACGCAGGAGCCGCCACTCCTACAGAGGTACGCCCCACCACGCACATTTGGTGCCCATCTAACGCGACGTGCAGACGAGAAGGGGCGCGAAAGTGGTTGTGATCCATCCCGGGTCCCGTTTCCTTCGAATAGGACGGGCTTCCGATGTGACACCCTTAACCATCCCCAATGTTATCGCCCGCAAGCAAACTTCCTCCGTTCCTTCCCAGACCTACGTCGAAGGGATTTCGCGACCCCAAGAACAGCGGCAACGGTCCACTCCCTCCACGACTGCGCCGGCAGGAGATGAATATGCAGTCACCATAGCTTCAGACGATCCTGTGCGTACATATGATGCTGCGGGCTGCTCGTGTGAGTCCGGAATTGAGTTTCCTTGTATTAGTTCGACGCGAAGGTTGCAGCGATTACTATTTCACTGCGAGACCGCATGCGGTTTTACAAGCTTCGCGTCACGACAAACGCGGCAAGCATCGCAACGACCTTCAATGCACAGTTCAAACCAGAGATCATCCCCGAAGTCAACGACCCCTACCGCGTGGATTGGATATCCTCTTCGGAGGAGCCGTACCTTGTCGGCGACGCGGCGCTCCGGCTAGCCAACCCTGAGGAGATGGGTTACGCTGTGAGGTGGCCAATATATGGCGGTAATATCAACACGCGCGACTATCCCTCTGCCCAACTAGTTTCGAGTGACATCGAAGTCATCCTTCGCGAGGCCCTGAAGATGAAAGGGATCGAAGCCGCCACATTCAAGGTTAGCAGTGTCATCACATCTAGGACGACACGCTCCTGCTTACTGTACATCGTAGGACCATTCTGTTGTCCTGGTCATTCCCGACTACTATGACCGCTCATACGTCGAAGCACTTATCAGGATCCTACTCGTCGACATGGGATTCAAACAGATTTGCGCTCAGCAAGTACTGGCATTTTTGGTTTTACCATGTACCCCTGCTTATCTTTGCACAGGAATCGCTAGCTGCGACCTATGGCGCTGGTATCTCAAATGCTTGCGTCGTGGACATGGGTGCCGTCAAAACGAGCATTGCCTGCGTGGACGACGGGCTGGTCATCGCTGACACGAGGTAACCACCGATGCCTTTTCAGTGCTCTATACCTCTAATCCGCGTAACAGGATGGTTCTTAGTATGGGCGGGAACGATATCACTGAGTTCTTGTATGTCATGCTTGAGAAGATCGGCTTCCCCTACCGTGACCTGAGCCTAGCGCGTTCATACGACTGGAACGTAATAGAGGATCTGAAAGCACGACTATGCACGCTGGCAGAGGTGGGTATATGCGCGCGTATCAGGGTATGAAGACTCCTAAGAATTCGTCTTGTTCCGCAGGGAGATGTTGCTCTCAACCTGTACGACTTCTTTGTTCGGCGACCTGGAAATGCTACAGAAAAGTACGGTCTTCGTGCATATGACGAGATCATCCTCGCACCAATGGTATGAGCTAGTATTCATGATGCATAATACTTGACTGACTTGCATCTAGTGTCTATTCGAGCCTCGCGTGATCGAGTTCGAGCAGAAGAGGGCTGGGATGCGCTTCCTGATGCGTGCACCCGATATGGCCGAAGAGATGGTCGAACAGAGTGCAGACAAGTTCTCAGAACGATACGTGAGTCCCCCTGCCGCTGTTTCAAGTCACTTCGGTGAACCCATACTGACCTGCCGTGGGTGAATGTCTACAGACTCAGGCGATGATGATATCAACGCAGCATCTCTTCCCCGTGCTTCCTCCACCCATCGCTGTGGATCAGGCACCGCAGATTGTCACGCCTGCCATTCAGACTCCAGCAACCACCGAGGAGCAGTCCCTTGCAGTGACTCCCCAGCCAGGTACGAGTGGTGAGCTTCGATAGGAGACGGCTCAGAGATTTCAGAGCTCACTTTGAATGCGTTTCGTATAGCTCCAGCGACGGGTACTGCCACTCCCACCGCCGAAGGGCCAGCTCAGCCAGTCAATGGCTCGAAGGAAGACCCCGATGGTGATGTGGAGATGGGTGACGCAGAATCTGGTGAGAAGGACGAAAAGAGCGAGAAGAGCGAGAAGAGCGAGAAGGATGAAAATGGGAAAGAGAAAGAGACTGATAAGGTGAACGACGACGATCCAAAAGAGGAGGCGCCAGAAAACAAGGTCAAGGAAGAACTTGACTCGACGGACAAGCCCATGGTTCCAGAAGACAAGGAGAAATCGGACACCGCCAACGTTGAAGTCATCGATGTCGATCAGCTCGATGACAAGGCGATCGCCCCACCACCTGCGGCGGCGCATATACCCCCTCCGCCTATCCCTGTCCCTGTTCCACTCAGTGCCTTCAATATCGATGTGGCTTTTGAGGCAAGCAAGCTGCCGTTGGATGTCGCGATCTTCAACAGCGCGCGAGCAGCGGGCGGAGACGAGAAGATTCGCAAGTACCTTCAGGCGGTCTTGGTCATCGGCGGCTCTGCACTCGTCCCCGGGATGGCGCATGCTCTTGAAAGTCGGTGCGTATATGAACCTTCTTCTCTTGCGGGAATTCAGCTTCAGATGGTTGCCATGTGGTTGAACTGCGGTTTCTACTACAGACTTCAAGCTATTGCGACACCTCTCGTGCCGAATATGGAGAAGGTCCAAATCATCCCTCCACCCAAGGACGTTGACCCTCGAGTGCTCGCGTGGAAGGGTGCGGCTGTGCTGGGCAAGATGGACGGAGTTGCTGACCTCTGGGTCTCCAAGGCGGACTGGGTAAGTGCATTTCCCTGAGCTTCGTTCGTGAGATGGACACAATGTCTACCCTTGCCTGCTCCATCATCTCGTTTCTGAGGCCCCGGTCTCCTGTTTTCGCCCACGAGGTCAGCCCGGCTGCTATGTTGCGAGTAAACTGTCACCCCATTTTCCGGTGTCAATCTGGGTTTTCATTTCCTTCCTCGCCTCCCCCATGATGTTCGGAGCCGCTTTATGTGTGTGCTGACGTCGGCTGACACCCTTCTCGCAGGAACTGTTCGGCATGCGGGCCCTCAAGGAGCGCTGTTTCTACCTTTGAATGTACCCTTCTTGGTATCCACCCTGGAGCGATGGGACCACGTCGTTCAATTGCATGCGAAAGCGGGGCCACCGATGATATCTTGGTCAATCAATGTTCTCCTCCCACGTACGCCTTTTTTCATTCGTATGCTATCCGTTCGACGTCTGTCCAGACCGCCGCACCCTTTGAGCCGTATTCTGAGCTTCTCATGGGGTCTCCTCATGACTTGTTCCGCCTCCCTCACCGACGGCATGACAGATTATAAACTTTGTTTTCCCGAGCGTGCCGCCCCGCACCTGTGATGCCTCTGTCAATTCTGTGCGGCAATTGTGGTCGGGTGGTGTCTGTCGGAAAAACGGCCGAGCACGACATGCAGCGTCTGGAGCCGAGGCCCTTGCCTTGGTGTTGGCCCTCGACTGACTGTCAATGCTTCTGGACTGGGGCTCGAGAATTCTGACGCGTATGGCGGCGGGTGCATGTGCATCGGGGCGTCAGAATCCGACCGCCTCCGCGTTAATTACGACAGGTATGATTGTAAGGTTTAGAGGGAAAGGGTTCGCGAAGCCGAAGGACATCGTGGACTGGTATTGCATCCATCGGGGGGGCGAGTCGCCCGCGCGAGCGCAGGATGGCTGGACAGGCGATGCATATTCATTGCGCCAGGCTAGAAGACCCTGGACTGTCCCTCGCAGTCAAACTCGCGATCTTGGTGGAGCTTCCGTGCGCGCCGTGGCGCATATATGGGCAGGAACCTGCGCTGGTCGTCGCTGGGAATAGGGGTCTGCCTGTGCGATTCGACTCATGGGGAAGTGGGCGGCCCAGCGACGAGTCATGAGGTACATGAACTTCGAAAGACGAAGACAAGCCACATCGTGCGCCGTCGCGTCTCTCGTCTCGCACCGAAAGGGACTTCATTCCATCGATCGCCCTGGATGTCTGGATATATGCATATCCCATGCGCCTCCCCAATACGGACACGGGCTGAACGGGGTCGGAGAGGACAAGAGAAGATCCCGGTTCTCAGGGAATGACGATTGCGTTGGTGGACGGGGGAATCAACCGCTCAGGAACACCAGGTGCGCGACCAGGAATTGGGATCCGGGCTCCCAGCGGCGCGAACGGAATTTCGAAAACACGATACCGGGACGTCGGGGTGAATGTTGAACGTTGAACTCTAGTTGCCAGGGGCAACGACGTACACTTGGGTCCGGGGAAATTGGAGAAGGAAAGTTGGGCATCAGGCACTCGGACGAGGCGGCCATATTAATACTGCGGACCACGGGGTCGACATCGCGAACGTATCTGATGACGTGTTATGTAGGCCTCGAACTCGTCGGATGTGCAATATCCATGGATACAACGTCAGTCTGAATGCTCTATTAAGTAACTCTGACGGAGTCAGGAACGGACAGGACGAAACTGGTGACGTACTGTGTCTCTTCAAGTGACAGGATCAACGAAATTGGGAGGCGATCGACTGCGATTGAACACTGCAGGTATCTAGACATACGATGTGATACGATGACGGGATGAGGTTATGCGCATATCCCTGGTCGCGTAGGGGGGAGTCCGGATCTCATGATGTACAACGAGAACGATGTGAAGTCAGAACTGCCTGGGGAACGAAAGGTGCGACAAGAAGAGTACCAGGAAAATAAGGCGACAAGGAGCGACGAGGGCCAGATTATGTTGCGGTAATACAGTCCAT
This sequence comes from Ganoderma multipileum BCRC 37180, assembly GCA_000338015.2. Classification (NCBI taxonomy): domain Eukaryota; kingdom Fungi; phylum Basidiomycota; class Agaricomycetes; order Polyporales; family Polyporaceae; genus Ganoderma; species Ganoderma multipileum. The sequence goes on along the minus strand of BACB01005399.1, from coordinate 29,357 downwards.
GGAAAGACGATCGTAATTTACAATATGAATTACGTGAAGGGACATCGGTCAACAGAGGGAACGGGAGGGAAAGTGTATCGCTCGTGGATGCATGGAGGTAGGAAGACGGAGAGTGATAGCAGGAAATCTGAGGATACTACGGAGAGCTTACTGTGAATCAAGTCGATCCTTGAAGGCGACGAAGTCTTCGCCTTGAAGGTTCGCCCAATTGTTAGCTAACATCACCATCTCAGCGCGACCTCTCCTGTGAATGATAATCAAACGGAGATAATCAGCGGGATATAGATAAAGAAGGCTAGGACTCGACACTTGCGCATCACGGGCTTCCCATTCAACCTTCGCGCTCCCGTTCGGGCCCCACGCTGCGACCCTCTTGTCCAACACTGAGCTAGAACTAGTGCATGCATCTCGAGCACTAACATCGAGATGTTCTGCGTCCTTCAGGATGCCGAGTAGCATCTTGATCGTAGAGTCCGCGAGGCGACAGGGGACAAAGGGGAAGGTAGACATTTGCCGCGGGGTCGTATCGGGGGTGCATGGAAGCTCGGCGCGACAGAGTGGACATTCAAGCGATTCGTGCCAGTAGCCGCAACCGCGGTGGACCGCTGCAAAGCACCACTGGAGTAGGCAGAGGGCACAGAATGTATGGCCACAAAGCCCATGGTTAAGCTGATATGGGCAAGCCCTGAGAAACGCGTTGGCCATGGATCAGCATACTGGACTCGAGAAACGGATGGTAACGCACATAATTTCAAAACAGCTGGTAAGTGAGAATGCAATAGCATTGAGTTATCTTATGAGTAGACGAGATAGGGTAGGACATACAGGGAGCATTGGAACTGCTCTTCGAGCTGTGTGAGTACCCACTGCACGCCCACCCCGTTCCCCAAAGGCATTGGCGAAGTCGAAATCTCGGCTTTCTTCTCGTAGAGCTTCTTCTCTAAGGTTGCATTCGCTGTAGTGAGCGCTTTCACCTCTTTTTCGAGCTCCTTCAGTTTCATAGTGGTCACGGCCTTGTCGGTTCGAAGGCGCTTCAGCTGTTCTGTGTTCCTCCCCTCCCTTTTCGCCAGGCTCTTCTCCTTCTTCTCAAGCTTATCCTCTCGCTTCTTCAAGTCGAGTTCGCGCCTTTGTAGTACTTCCTCGTCGACCTTTAGGCGTTCGGTGAGGGAAGGAGCGTCTGCCTGCTGAGGTTCATTGCCCTTGGTCGTACGGTGGCGTTTCGCGCGAGGTACCACTACTTCCACTGTGTCGGCCTTCCTCTTCCTTGTGGGTTGTGTGAATGACGGCGCGGCTGAAATAGTGGAGGAAACGCTGCGACTTGGTTGGGGCTCCGCGAGGGCAGGGATCTGAGTTCCACGGCGAGTACGGCGGGACGCCAAACGAGGCTGGACATGAATGGGTGCTCTTGGTTTTTGCGCCGTAGCGGGGGACGAAGCCGTGGCGCGCGAGCGAGTCGATTTGGAGGATGTTGCCACAGGACTGTTGGAAGCATCCGAGACGCTCGCCTTTGTGCTCCTTGCTTTCCGAGCTTCCATAGCCTGAGCCCCGGGTAGCTGAAATACGAAGCATAGCACGAGACGTACCTGTGTTCTTGGCTTTGACCGCGACGAGACTATCGCGAGATGTGGGCTTAGAAAGGGACTTGCTCTTGACGCCCCTGGAGGACGACCTAGTCATCATCCTTCCCGATGTGGTTGTCTTCACCATGAGCTGGAGTTGAGAGTGATCAGGACAGGCAATGAGGTGGAGAAGATCGCTGTCGACGACGAAGGAGCATCCCAGCCAATCGCGGGATGAATGAGCGTGCAAGCCCCCACTGCCAGTGGTCCTCCAAAGCAGGTGACTGTGACCCGATCATGACCCTGTTGCTGTCACGGCCACATTCCCTCGCGTCCAACGACTGTTTTGCTTTCCGCTTCCCGGGCCTTCCCGCCATCTCCTGCTCCTCACCATCCTTCCTGGCCCCGGCGGCGCCGAATGCTCAACATTTTGAAAACTGATGTCGGACGTCTATGCTTGACGGGCTGTCGGTTCAGCTTGAAGGATGACACCAACCGAGTACGAGAAGGCGTATACGGAGATTAAGAGGTGGGCATGAATGGCAATCACAGGTGCGTTCTATAGTACAATCGGCGATTATTATATGCGAACTTCTTGCAGAATACCTGCCAGTCGACGAAGCACAAGAAGTTCTCTAGAGAGACGATTTCCGTAGTTGGTAGAATGCGCAGCGGTTCCCGTCGTGTCAAACCTTCAGTCATTTCCGTTGAAACCAGGCGGAGGACTGTGATCATTAGGGGCAGTCAGAGTGAGTGATTCTGCTCGTTTCTGGCCGATTCTGATGACGATTCTGGGATCCGCTTTTTGCGAGAATCGAGGTCGGATTTATTCGGGAATCGGGCGCTTAGGCAGAATCGACCTAGAAACGCCGTTTTTGCAGAAGCGACTCTGGAGTTGCTTCTGCAGCCAGAATCGCCGTTTTTGCCTCTCGATTCTTGGTCGACGCTTTTGCGAGCCTCTGTTCACTGCGTTATGTGGTGATAACCATGACTTAACTGCTTTTAATTAATTCAGCAGTCCGTTATTAGACCTTATTTCGCCCATCCCTCCGAGTCGCTCTCTGCGGCACTGTGTCTCCATAGAGTCGAGTGTCAACCACCGTCTGATTAAGGTGCGTCTGGCGCAAGTTCCAGGCGATCTCATTCGCGGCCATGTAAGCCTGCATTCGCACCACTACAGCGAGTGCAGGTGTATATGGCATACAAGGCCAGTCCCCGATATAACAAACCCCGACACCATACTCACTTATCTCGGGTGCGGGCCGATCGCTTTGCTCCTCCAAAAACCGGACAGAGAATCAGGATGAGAGCGGGGGGCGGTCAGGGTCGGTTTCGATTCTCGGGCGATTCAAGATCTCGATTTTTACCAAAATCGCTCGAGCAGCGACCAAAAAGCGGGCGTAGAAACGCATACTCTGACCGCCCCTAATAATCCAACCTGATTCTGTCTTCAATCCGACATCTAAACGACCACGGAAATGCGGGTGCCTGGCCCTGAATGACGTCGTGCGCGTTCTTTGTGCATCGCATTCGGACCGGCACATCCTCACAGTCAACTGGGCGGCCGCCGAAGCACTCTTGATATCTCTGCATTTGCGCTTGGTCGAGCCTACGCAGTCACAGTGCCTCGTACGTGTGCGTCTCATGTACGTTTGCGCATCTAAGCTAAACCTTACGTCTTCAGATAACTCAATCTCCCGTCCACTTGACGCGGTGATGCCTGTCAAAGAACCTCAGTTGGCTGGGACGGGCTGTGTGAAGGCAAATTCTAGGCAAGCCTCGTCCCACCACCACACCGACATAGCAAGAGGTAGTCGTCACAACTGCGCATGCTGCTGCACGGATACCGTGGTGTAACATCTAGCCAGGCACCAGTATTGAGATTTTCTGGCCGACTCTCAGGCTGCACACAGATTTTGTCCCCAGGTCCGGCGTGTCCCTTCGAAAGTGGTCTCAGCCACATACAATTCATCTCCTTTCCCAAGCCCGCTTAGGTACCACACCAGTTTGTATTCGAAGCTACAATGTTATACAAAAAGAGGGTGACTATTTCTCGACAACCGTTTACATCCTCTCCATCGTCAATGACCAACCGCATACAGCGGACGCAAGTATCGTTCTTCGGGAGTATCCTCGGCGTTTTCTTCCCACCAGAAGCCTTCACAAATGCACCTCCTTTTTGACCATGCGTACTTGAGATTCTCATAAGAAGCACCTCTTCCGTAAGTGAAGGCTCGTGTTTTGTTCTTGAATGTCAAGAATGTCGATCTGAAGGCTCAATCTGCTGTTAGGTATCCATACCCCCACAAACTCGGGGACATATCTTCGATGCGTGGACCTTCGGTCCCCCTAGGTTCACACGTATGTATTGTCAGTGCATCCCCCCTCTTGGTGAGCGTCACGATCCGCGGCCGCCTAAGGGGCGCTTCTGCTTCCTGTTCCATTTAGATTTCTAGTTCTTGTTGCCAGAACCGTCGCTGTTATTCCGGATCCACTCTCGCCCTGAGCGCTGAAGCCCTGACTCAATTCTACGTTCAACCATAAACGCTGTCGGGAAGCCCGACTTGCGCATCGGTTCTGTGCGCTCAGTGTCGCAAGCCGGAAAAGACGCTCAGCTTCCGTCGTCGTCGGTCTCGCCCAGCGAGTCTCCTCTCCTATCTGTACAAGTCGGAAAAATAATATTGGGCAACGTGCGTTCCGCACAATAGTTCAATGCAATGCGGACCCTTGTTTTCCCATCCACTCTAAACGGCATGTGTGGGAACTGGTTGCGCAGTGGGTAAACAGAAGACGGCGCTGTCGTAACCCTCTTCCACCTCGCGTCCAATCACATTATTCGTGATAACTTCTCAGCGGTAAGTGCCGCTAAACTCCTGTCTTCTTCGCCTCGCCTGAACTAACCATGCATCAACCCGTGCGGTGGTAGGATGGTCGATGATCGTAAATTAGGGCAACGATGTCTTTCGGCGTCGGCGTCAAGGGTCGTCGGATTGGATCGTTGCGATCTTCGCGCATCCGTTTCAAGCCCAATACCATTGCGCCTCCAGTACGGGTATGTCGCTCAGCTCGTTTCGGTGTGTCATATATTGACAGAGTACATTGGTCCGTTGAACAGTCCGTTAAGGTGACAGTTGAGCCTTTCCAGTACACTTTGACAGCACAGTCGACATTGGACAATGTGCAGAACGCGTAAGATTTGTGCGAATTCGAACAGCATGCTACGAAGTGAGTTGGAAGGACCCTGCTTGAGTGCAAGAGGTCAAATGTGCCGTCGTGAGCGCACGCCTCCCTGCGGCGCACAATTTCGTGGTGAAGTTGGAGGTTTTCTGATGCATGTTTCGACGCGTAATGGCATCCGGATCTGATCAATGTCTTTGGAAGTTGCGTTTCACCTATTTGTATGCAGATCGTCATCTGGATATGCGATCACTCTGAGGAGTGTACATTTGTTGAACATGGCAGGACCCGATGGTCGCGTGCGTACTCAAGGGTATGAACCTCTTTTCCAACTTTCTTCATCCTGATAAAACAGGTATGTACGCATTATTCTGATCCGGTTGACAAACTGACATTCCCCGCACACCTCGCGCAAAATGGGACCCTACTTCTAATCCAGCCACACCATTCCTTCCAAAACCGGTGGTAACTGCGACATCCAAAGCGCATGGACAATACCGCCTTGGAAAAATCTTCCATTCATTGCAGCACTCTGCTTGGGCACCAGACATGACGCTTTTCCTTGGTACGCTCCTGACCCCCGCCAAAGTGGCTCGAGCGCACAAAGAAGGTCCTTCCCAGAACGCCGTTCGGCTCCCATATGCGTGAGAGGAATCCTCGGAGCACTGATACCATGATGATCTCCGCTGTTCCAGTGAGTTTCAAGTCATAGTAGGGTATCGGCGCGAGCGTTCTGGCCCAATGCGATGACGTAGTTCCAGTCAGCAGGTTCGCATCGGAATGAGGTATCGTTTTGTTATCGCCCTCCGGAGTTAGGTCCTTGACTCATGGAATGGGCGACAGGCGGCGCATGTTTGTTTCCGAGCCCCGGCGCGGACCCTCATGTTGCCCCGTTGCCATCCGAACCAGTGCCGTCGAACCGTGGCCAGCATTGCCGTTGGGGACGATCCCTCTCCTAGCCTCCGCGCTCAATTCAAACTCGATCAAACCGACAGCAACGAGGGTGCAGGACAACATCCAAATCCAACTCTTGTGAGCGGTCGCCGTATGTTAGAAGTGGGGACGCCAAAGACTAAGTTACCTTCTGCCGTCTTCAGCCTGAGCGCTATTGGCGATAGCAATGCTCGCTGAACCGCGCTCCAGGCGTCCACTGCTCCTTTGGGCACTCTTCACCCGCCTCGTTACGTGTACGCGTCTGCCGGCCCTCGAACCCCAACCCGCGTTGTGTAATGCCAGTTCTGCGGATAGGCACATATTCGGCCTCAAGCCCGCACCTCGATGTCTGGAAGAACATGTATGTAACGCCCACCATCGTATACGGGTCATGAGCACGACGACTCTTCGGGCCTCCGCGCTTCTCGATTGCCTTGGAATATTAATGGAGCGTCGTGGCGCCATTCGGCGTCCAGTTGGGTATCGTGACATATCAAGACGCGCCTGAAAGCAACTGCGAAGAAATGAACTTTTCCGCAGCCAGGAAAGTCTGCGGAAATGATGACGATTTCCTAACAAGTTCACAGAGGAGGAAAGTCTTCGGCAAGGCGCCTTTCCTTGGGCACAATGGGCCCATGAGCCTTTCTGGGCTCTAGATCGGCGTCTTTCCAAGGCCTTTCCACTGGGATGAAATTTTGATGGAAGGGTCCCTTTCAGAAGGCTATCCACCAACTTTCCGTGACGTGGAAAAGTTGATCTCCCCCCAGTGAAGGCGACTTTCCAGTTATGATGTTCTCATCTAATAACAGACTTCCTCTCGTATCCACTATCCCGACATGTTGGGATGTGCAACATCAGTCTTGCACTCTGCAGACATATCTGCGCTTACTACGCAATAGTGGTTCAGAATCTGGATCACTCTTGATGACAAGCATTCGCAACCATTCTTCGCAGGTAAGTAATCCACGTGCTGATCGGAGGCTTGCTGAAGATATATCTCGACAAGAACTCCTTTTGACCAAAGGTCGAAGTAGGGCTCTCGTCTTGGGATAATTGATTCAAATTACCCGGAACTGCGCAGACACCCTCTCTATCATTTACTCGGTGTCATGACTCTCTGGGTGAGTTTTCAATGTGATGCTTCTAGCATGAGGGCACTTCTAACTTGCAGAGACTCGAGAGATAATAACTCCGCACCTCAACGGTAAGCTTCCATCGTATCTCGAGTGGTATGGTTAATGGCGGAACATTACTCTTACTAGAACTATCCTTATCTTTGTCGGTTGCTGTTTCCGCCGCCTGCAAGCCCCCTCCCCAACAAGGTGTGTCACGCATTCATTCCGCTCCCAACCCTGGAGTTTTGATTAGACCCTCCTGAAGGTCATTGCGGCCAACCATGGCCCTCGCGTTCCTTCAAGTCTCGATCGACCCTTCGTTGGAAGATGATGCCAGCAAGACTCCCCCATCCCCGACAAAAAACCTCTCGCAACAGACACCAATATTGCGTACCGTCCCACTGGCTGGCATTCGCGGGAACATGGCAAAGACAGTCTCAGTCTAATCGCGCAAGTTCCCTGCATACAGCGCCACGTTGCCGACCCGAGTCCCGAGCCGTTGAAGAAAAGATCGAACTTCTCCTATCGCGCGACGCGGAGACGTTGCACCCTGCATGCTGCGAGTCCGGAAAAGATCTACATATACAGTTGTTATGCTTGCTGCGTCCAGCGAATGGCCCGACTTGGGTGATCTCCACATGGCCGAGCGGATAATTGGCGTTCGAAATACCGTACCGCCAGTTGGGCCTAGCTCGTCTTGCGATTCAATTGACATTTTTCAGGGTCCTCGCTTCATACCAGCTGGAGAAAGTACGGTGTATGCTATCCTCCAGCGACAGAGATTTCGTCGCATACTGCACAAGGATCAATGATCGTTCGTTTGAGCTCATGTGGTTGTAGCAGAATCTCCCCAGTGTCTTCTATGTGTGTGTACCTGCCTTCGCCACCGTTCTGTCGGGCCGGGTAGTCGATGAACAACACATCTGTAGCCGAATGGGTTGGTGATGCCGTGATAAGGGTTTCAGCCATCTGTTCGCGGTTGGCCGTGATCCCATTGGGTTCGGTGAACGGTTTGTACATGTGTTTATGTTTCGGCGGACCTTGATGCTGGAACCTTGGCCTGCTCACGAGGGCCGTTCTTCCCAGCGAGCTAACGACAGTCATGGTACATAACGTCCAGCCCAAGTCAATGCCCAAGGAATCGCGAAGGGAAGTCCGAAGAATAGCAATACGAACCCCACCGGTTCCGCTTGCACCCTCAAACTCTGTTACGCAGGACGACGTGCGTCATGATTTCTCTGTCCTCTGTGGCTCGCTTATGCATGCGTCGATCACTTTGTTGAAGAGCCGCTGAGCCTAGGCCCGTGCCGCCAGGGTCTTCTCTGCGATTTGGGGTCTTCTCTGAATCACATTGAACGTACGTCCTGCGCCGCTCATCCAAAGGCCTCGAGCTCAGGGTGTCAACTCCATCGAACCTTACTTATGGGCACCCACCTGTCCTCAAGCCCGACGATCGAAAACAGGGAGCTTCCAACGTGTGGCAAAGATAATTGGACAAACCGCCAGCCGCGGCCTCCCGTCCCGCGCCCACGCGGACGCACACGCGATCAATTGGGCGTCTGGCGCAACCCCAGCCGAAATTTCATCCCTCCATTCCCCCTCATCGCTTGCGGGCCCCGTACAGCGGTGCCGGGGTCCGCACGATGGGGACGCACTCCCCGTATTCGGATTGAGTGCTTGGTAGACGCATGAAGGGCTCCATAACATTCCGCGGTCGACCGGACCGCGACCGTATGCGCGCAGCGTCATCGAAGTCCTTGTCAGGAGCGGTGGCAGGCGCTGGTGGTTATCGGAAGAAGGCAGAAGAAGGCACCCCGTCTCGCGCCTGCAATGTGCATGTATCTGGATTTGTCGCGGAAACAGAAGGGGCACATGCGGGACACAGAAATAACACGGGCGATCACGTTTAGGAATGCGCACAGGGTGAGCACACGCTTCCACGCTCGAGGCAGAGAACCCCAATTTCACGCCAGGAATAACGGAATTTGTTCGCAGGAACCAGCGAAGCTGAGGTATGTGCGCGCGGCGCTGGGGTGGAGAACTCAGAAGAGCGAGAAGATGATGTCACGAATTGTATGTGAGAAAGCATCACGCATTGGGCGATGGAACGACTGACAGAAGCAGCGATCCAGGGTCCTCACAAATCAAATGGCCTTGAGGCGGAGCCTCACCTCGAAACCCTGAGGGAGCGCATTGCGCATCGAGCGTCCAAGGGGAAGGAGAGTGTCGAGAACCCAAAAGACGCATGTCGACTGGTCTTCGCACGACCATTCCAACCTTCCACGGCACCTGTTAAGGAGGGGCGTCAGGCCCACAAGGGCTGGCGAGCCGCGAGGGCCCCTGGCGCGTCCAATAATTTCGCGAATTCACTGAATTCTGACGTCCTTGACGCGGGCGAGCGGCCAGGGACCCGACGAAAGTTCTATTCGAGTGCGGGGTCGATGTGCGTGCCAGTGACACGGACAGGAAGCCGTTCATATGAACATTCGGAGACAGCGCGGCACGGGTGCCTCTGCAGCCGCGACGCCGACGCCGGGACCGCATTCAACAGTACCTGGGACGCAAACCATCCTGGCACCTTCTATGACGTGCCAAGTACGTAGCAAACATGTGCGATACGACTCGACTTGTAGCATGGCGCGTGCATCCCAGGGCTTGCGCATGAGAGGACAAGAAGGCGCAATGCGGAGATGGAACGACACCGTGCTGTTCCTGAGGACCCCATCGTCGTAAGTACGCGTTATACTGTACTTCACAGCCAGAAGGTCGACGAACATATTGTCGCCACGCGCTGCGTGCCCAGGCTGGAGTGGATGCTGGCCAGTGACAGCAGCAAGAGAGTCTCCGACTGAGCGGAGCAGCTGATACGCGTACGGGGGTGTCATTGTCAGGCGCGAGCGCAGACCGAATCGAAAGAATCTTTGGACTTCTGACGGGAACAGGGAACAGGATCACCAGCATCCCTTCGTTCGGGTGCGGGGCCACATGTGTGGAAGGAGAGGGACGCGCCATCGGGGGAGCGCCCGCTGCGTCGGATCCGCTGTTCGCTGTCGTGTTCGCGCTCGCCAAGGCGCGTCCGAACCCGAAATCGTCGGGAGCTGTGGATCTCCTGGCCGTTCACGTGGTGCACGCATGCCCACTCGGCACGCGCTGGCCACACGTTCGGATGTGGAGATGTGCACCTGTAACGATGCGACTGTGGCTGCACGACGCACCTCCTCGACTCGCGCTTCTCGGCGACGGGGTCGGCATTTGGGGCCTTGGTGCTCCCTGTGCTCCTCCGGGTCGCAGAATCTGACACATACGCGTCGGGCTGGAAACGCCTGCGTGTTGTTCGTCAGACCGCAGTTTACGGTGCTGCTGGCGTCCGTCGCCTTTCGCGCCTTCGTGGACGGATGCTATCATATTCTGAGATATCGGCATCAGCGGGGAAGCCACACGCGCAAGGGGGTATGTAATACGCACCCTGGTGGAGAACACATGGAAGAAAGAAGCGTCGGGCAATGAGGACCGGGGTGGCGCGTTCGGTGAGATGTCCATCCGGACCCTTGTGCGAGTTTCAGAACATGTATCATGTGTATATGCGCGGAACCGCATCTTCCGACAGTCGAGATGTGCGGATTCGCGATATCGTTCCTGCCTATGACGGGGAAGTTCTGCAAGGATTTCTCGAGGACGAACTCGGTCAAAAGGCACAAGAACTGCAGTGCAGCCGATGGATAGAAGGTCAAGGCCTAGTACTTGTACGAAGAGCCTGGTCGAGGCAGGATGGAGTGGTTGACAATGGATGAGAAGACGGGTCAGAGATGGTCCGCAACACCAAAAATACTGTAAATTCGAGAAAATATTAGAGGCCAGGAGCCATGCATGAATCAGGACATAATTGGGAGCCACGCAAGGCCACGCACGGGCTTAAGGGGGTGACAGGCCACGCAAGCGACGCGGGATCAGGATCGTTTGTGCTGCGAACGTCCACGGTCCCACAGATGTCGACGCACGACGTTATGTGGAAGGTCTGGAAAGGGTCCGGAATTCGATATCGCGCCTGCGCAGGGTGAGAGCGGCGAGGCAAGGTGTCCAACGAGTGACGTTGTGGCCTTGAAGCCTAAAAGCTCGGACAGAAGACCCCGTGGACGGGAGGGTCCGCGCGTCTCAAGTGACAGCCGCGCGCGAAAACCCAACGCGTTCCAGGCTGACAGACCCTGTCATCTCGCCCGAAGGAACACCTGGAGAGGGGAAAAGAAGTGGCAATATAGAATATCTTTATCCCAGCTCACACATGAACTCGAACGTGATGTTCAATGGCGACTCGGAAGACTGCACACTTGGTACACGTGCTCGTTGTCAACATTTTCCGGTCCGGTCAGGCAGCGGGACCGCGCGGCGCGGTGGAACGACCACGCAGGGCTCAGCTGACTGTATCCCCTTTGGGCAATAAGCTTGGTGGCCACAACGCCACCAGGAGCACAGTACACACGAGGCAGGTTTATTCCGTCAGAAACTTCACATGAAGAGGATGTGAAAACTCATCAACAGCGCATGCATGAAGCTGTCAGGCCCGTTAATAGCTGCTATCGGAACTCCGACCCTGAGTTCGGTCGTGCGGGAGGCCAACATTCAATTTCACGGCCTGCGACATCAAAATCGGACACTGCACGTCAGCGCACCGTGCGGCGGCACGCAAGTGGACGATCGGCTGGCTCACACACCTGATTTTTGGCGACGACGATTTAAACGATCTTGCGATCCAGAAAATCGCCCAGATTCGCGCGCGGCAGGCTGTCCATTGTTCAATGTGTTGAGGGACCGTTGGTAAGTACAGTACCAATTACTCACCGCATGCGCCCCGCCGCCCCTCGCCGAAGGAGCCTGCTGGTCATGCATTCAGGAACGCATATATCTTGTATATCGTAAAGAGATCGTAAGCAGAGAGCGGAGTACGGTGAGATGGTCCCGGTATGTCCATACTCACCCGAGGGCACCTTCGCACGGCGTATTCATCACTCTGCACATCCTCATGATCAACGCCGTCGTCCGTGCCCTTCCAATGCGATCGCAGCTCACAGTATCGAAGCTGGGGATCCCGTCTTGGTCGTGTTGGTTACACTGAGTGAGTACTGGTTACTGAGCGCTATCTCACTGGTCACCTGGGCGTTCCAGTGAGAGTCCGTCGGACGCAGCGCATCACCTTCGGCGCAGTCGTCCCCAGTCAGCCCGAAGCCACTGGTCCTGGCCTGAGCGGCATGCCGCAGGAGGCCGCAGGCGCGTATGATCAGATGGTGGCGCGCCGCTCCCGAGCGGCGGCTAAACATCGGTGCGGCCAGGCTCTGGTTTGGTTTGCAGCGACATTGATGATTGGTTGGAACATCGCACCGCGGTCGCGAGCGGGGACCGAGCAGACGCTTTCGGGCGCTGTCAGATTGCCCCGAAGGGAAGCATCTGGGCGTCGAGGCCCGAGAGATGTGCTGGGCGAGCATCTGTATCATGTCTCAGACAAAATGAGAATGAGATTGGGTGACGGGAGAACGAGACGCACATGGGGACGAAGATCTGCCTGGTGGACTCCCCGAGGCGCAAAATTTTTTTCGGGGAGGCATGGTTGAGACTATGGAGTTTCTTAATCCGGGCGAGAGGTTAACCGGCGTGAAGATACCTACGCCCGAAGCTGATGCGAGCGGGAGCCTGCAGACCCCGGATTCACGTTTCGGTTTCGGTTCCTCATCGTAATCGACGTGCACACCACGGGCCGATGGCCTCGAGCCCCGAGCCGGGGCGAGGAAAGGCCGCTATACCCTGGGAGGCATCGACGGCGGTAGATCGCATGGAAGCGTCCGAGAACGGGTTCCGCAGAGAAGCAGGTGTTGCGGAGGAGAGCAGAACAGGAGCAACGGAAAGATTCGGTCAAAAGGAAGCCATCATGGATGATTCGAACGAACAGCGGCGACGACCGTCGACTGTCGACCACCACCACCACGTTCTGGGGATCCTGATGATATTTTGGCGGTGGCGTGACGGAGGTCGGCGAGGCAGATCGTGTTCGCGTCGAATCCGCATCCGCAGTGGCGCTGACACAGGGCCTGGGATTGGCTGGTGTACCCGCGAGGGTGCACTGTATACGCACTAGTACTTTACTGTACAGGAGAGAAGTGAGAGAAAGTAACAAGGTGGCACAGCTTCGCACGGATCCGGCAGTCGCAATGGGGGAAAGGTCACAATCGAGGCGGCCACCTGGACCCACTGCGAAATCGGCAAACGCTGTTGGTCCATTGCCAGGAGTGGGAGCGACGCTGACAGAGGAACCCTCGGGGACGTGGTATCGGGTTTCTAGAAGCGCGCGGCGTGTGGGGCTGTGAGAGCGACGACCATTGAGTGGAGCCTGGAGGAAGGCAGAGGAAGGCCTGCGCTGTCCCGAGGACGTGCACGGCATCGAGCGCGTTACGAGACGGCTGGACGCGCGAGAGCAGGAAGACGTTCTGCAGGGAGGAGACGTGAAACGAGTGGACGCTGGCCGGAGTGGCCGGCACCCAGCGAGGTGGAGCGGGAGGCAGCATGGCAGCATCGTTCGATCCTCGGCGCCGCGTCCAAAGTCGAGAAGAGGCTCGCCCGCCTTAAGGCGCAAACCCAAACGCTAAAAAGGAACACAGACGTAAGCTGGAGGGCGATCGCGAGCCCGGCGGGCTGCGAACGTAGTGCGCTCATCCCCTCGACCGTACACGTCCCCGGCCGCGCCCGTAGGAACGACAACAAGAAGGCTAAAAGTTACGATGGGGCTCCTCGCGCCCTCGTCATCAGCGCACGACGAGGACCCGAACACGCCTCGCGGGGGATGCGAGTAGAGTCCGAATCCGAATCTTTTGGCGCAGCGGCACATCGTCGCCATAGGAATAACACGCCCGCCGCTGGATACGGGGCAGGCACGCCACGATCACAGCCGCGAACCGGAAAAGACGGCCGGGGGAACACCGGGAAGCGAGAATGGAGGAATCGGGACGGGCGCGCACACACGAGGCATGGCAGACACAGATCGTCGTCGTCGTGCAAGGATTCAGACAAGGTACGCTTCGCGACGGGGCGCGCCCGTACACACTCTCCCAGTCGCGGGCGATGCACGGGGGTTACGTGAGAGTACGTACACACTCCATGTCATGCCTGCTTCGCGAGCTTCTGCGCAGTCTGCGTGAACGCCAGCCCCGAGAAGAGAACCGTTTGGTACTTACTTTTTGGTACACGACGCTCGCACGAGCGGTCTACCGGAATCGGAGGTCCACATAGCCAATCCGTCAGGCAAGATCGAGAAGGGTCGCCCCACTGGAGCACGTTTGAGGAGGGTTGGGGTGATAGGCAGACCGCAGGTCGCAGGAATGCTGCACTCTTGCGGGCGCCTGGTCATGCCGGAGTACAAGGGAGCGAACATATTGTGCGCCACATGCGGTCCGAATTGCGCGCAGTTGGGCATCTGCGAAGGTGGCTCAGCTTGATCGACAGTGCAAGGCGGTTCGTCGCACAGAGCATGGAACGCAAACGAAGAGTGATGGCAAGCGAAGTGAGGAGGCAGGGCACATGGGTTCAACAGCTTCTCGCAAGTCGGCGACGGGTGCCCCAGCGGACCTGCCCTGTCGGGGAGGTGTTCGGGATGGGACGTGGGAAGCGAGCATAATGTCCGAGCGGACGGAATGGACGAGCTTTCGGTTCAGCCTTCATGAGAGTCAGACTGAGACTGCTTTCGGGAGACAGTCGAGCGAGCGCTGAGGCAGATGGTGGCAGGTGTCCGTCGCCTGGGCAATAGAAGACTGGGTTGTGGGAGAAAGGGAAGCGGACGAAGCGCAATCCCAGCCATGGAGGGGGCTCAAGAGGTGCCGGGTCGACGGGACCGATCAGCGGGGAAGACGCGTCCGGCGATGCGCTGTAGCGCGCATTGGGACAAGCAGAAGAGGACTTGATATTCGATGGTATGACGATGGGGGACGGTACTGGGCGTGGAGGAGAGTGGAGGGCGGGGGGAATGTCGGGGCTGACGTCGGGGATGGGGTTGGTGACGAGGGTGAACGGCCGGGTGATCACGCGATGGACACGCGAGCAATCGGGCGTCTACGGAGTGCTTCGCAATGATGTAATGGGATAACTGTCGGAAGCGCCAGGAGAGCGGGAGGATCAGAGGACCAAGGCGGAGCCGGGAAGCGAACAGGGGGCGGGGGGATAGGAGGAGGGCGACGAGGACGACATGACATACGGTGACAGTTGGTGGCGTGGGTGACAGTAAAGGGGAGGGATTGGGCGGGCGGGGCCGGTTGCGGGCGGGAGACGAGTGGAAGGGGAAGGAGGGGAGGGGTGGCGAGGATGGCTGTGGCGAAAGATGTCGGAGGGGCGGTGCGTTATCGTCCGAGAGGCGCGGGAGAGCGTGGGAAGGGCGTCGGTGAGAGGTGGTGCCAGTGGTTGTGCTGGATTTGGACAGATTGCGAGGAGGGCCCAGAAAAGGCGAAGGGGAGGTGGGGTGGCGGGTGCCCAATGGAGGGAGGGATTAATTGGAAATTAGGGAATAGATGTGGATGGGATCGCAATAGGAATCTGGAGATGCGGAGATTGAATGGGGAATGAATTTGGGAAGAGCGTGATGGGAGAAGGGCGCGGGAGATCTGGGAGGGGGCAGATCTGGACCCTGAGGACGAGTGGCCGTCGCGGGCACGGCACTCAGAGTCTGACGAGACAGACGGCGACCCCAATCGAATCGACCTGGCGCGGTCACGGCAAGTGACCCCCATGGCCGTCCTGTCACGCCGCTCGCTGCTCGCGCCAGTCCGCTGCATGGCCAACGCTGATAATATTGATCTCCCTGCCCTCTAAACAATCCCCCGATCCTCCATCCCGTCCGTCAATGCTTCTCCATCCTCCCCAACCCTCCTCCCTCCCCCACCTCGACTACCCTCCCCAACACGCCCCCTTCAACCCCCGCGCGACCCCCCGCTCCCTCAGCATCGTGGACAGGCACACCCTCCACCACCACCCCGTCCCGTCCCCAGACGACCACAGCCAACACGACGCACCGCTGGAGCCCCAGCTCAATTTCAACTATGTGCCCCGCGCTCAGCCCGTGCACAGTTCCCCAGGCCCCGACGCAATGTACCAGCACCACCACGTACATTCCCATTTATTCCGTCCCTCACAGAGCACCCATCCTGATCCCCTTCCACAGCACCCGAACCCAGATTACGATCCCCACTCGCGCCAGCACCCGCCTGCCATCCACACCGAGAATCTCCTCTACCCTTCAGACCCAGCCAACTTCACGCCTTCACCCATTTCGTCCCCCACAGACAACCCCGCCGCGTCTCAGTCAACCCTCACGCGCCAGTTCTCTTTCCCTCCACCTATGAGCGCGCCTCACACCCAGACCGCGTTCCCCCAACGCTTCCCGACCGAATCAAGCCTCGCGCGCATGCCCTTCACAAACCCCACCCTCGACCGCCGCATGTCCGAGCCCGTCCTCGGTGCGGGGCGCCCGACTTACGCGCAGCCTCCGCCCTCTCAGCACGACACCTTCGCGTATTCCGCGGCATCCTCCGCGACAATCGTACAGTCTTCTCCGCTTTCCCCGCGACCCTCATCCTCCTACTCCTCATACGGCACGTACACGGAACACCAACGCGACAGCAGCCGCGCGTCAATCGGCTCCGCGGGCCTCTCGGACCCGTACGCGAACCCGGTCGCGGCATGGGGTTCTGGACTGAAGCAGGCGGACCTCGAAGCGGACGCGCACCTTACAAGCTCTCCCCTCTCCCCGTTGTATGCTGGCAGCGCGGCGAGTTCCGATGTTTCCGCGACGGGCCTCCCGTCACCCCCAGCGCAAATGCACCCATCTCCGTCGAAAAATAACGCCGCGATCCCGCCAGGGGGAGGCGCGAAGTCGCAGGCAGGCGCACATGGCCAGGCGAGCGCGGGGTCGACCCCGCGCCCAGGCGGGAACAACAGCAAGACATACTCGTTCGTGTCCTTGCCTGGGAACGCGGTCAAGAAGCGGCCGCGCCGGAGGTACGATGAGATCGAGCGGTTGTATCAGTGCAGGTACGCCCTATCCCACCGTCATTTTGGCTTCGCGCGCGAAACCACACACCCTATTCGCCTATTTTCCCCGCCCTACCCCGTTTCGCTTTTCACGCGGATTTCCTCGATTCACGGCGTCCGCGCATTTTTGTTTGTTTTTCTGCGTGGCTGGTACATGACTCAGCGATCGGAGGATGGTTTACTGAGCCGCACGTTTCTCTCGGACAGTTGGCCTAATTGCACGAAGGCGTACGGCACCTTGAACCACCTGAACGCGCACGTCACTATGCAGCGGCATGGTCCGAAGCGCAGTCCCAACGGTACGTACCTGCTGTGAAAGGAATGCAGGGTCGTTGACATGCTGACTTGATCCCCAAATTTTGTGCCCTCATCTGTCACGCAATTCCCGCGCATACAGAGTTCAAGGAGCTCCGGAAGAAGTGGCGCCAGGAGAAGAAGGAGGCAGAGGAAGCCGAGCGCGAGCGCGAACGTGAGGCCGCCGCACAGGAGATGGCGATGCGCGATATGCAGTACCACCACCCACACCAGCCGATGGTTTATGACGACCACCGCTTCGCGTCGCGGCGGCGGATGAGCATGGTCGAGCCATACCCCGATCCGCACGGGCATGGGACACCAGGCGGGCCGCACTCGCTCCCAAATCATTCCTACATGCACTCCGCGATGCAAGGACAGGCGGCGGGTGCCGTGCAGCCATTCGGGAACCCGCCACAGACCGGGCCTTCGTACGGCTCGCTGCAGGGTGCCGGTATGGGCATGGACGCGCGGTACGGCCTACCTTCTCCCGCAGAAGAGGTTGGCCACTTCCGCTATCCCGTGGGACACCACCCGTCGCAAGGCGGCCTCCCGTCGCTCAGCATCCCGCACCACAACCCGGAGGAGGATATGTACTACCGACAAGGCCAGATCACGCCGCAGAGCGAGCTCGGGTGGGGCAACCAGCACCCATCGCAGCACCCCCAACACGGTATGCGGCCGCCGCACCAGCAGCAGCAGTTCTACGGCGCGCAGGGGAACATCACGCTCCCTCCCCCACACTCACTCAACCCGCTCTCTGTCTCCGCGCCGAACCCCAGTCCTCTCTCCGCTGGAGGCTTTCCTTCCCTTGGTCCTAGCACCGGTCCCGGTCCCGCCCTTGGAGGCGACGTAGGCCTTGGTATGGCTGGCGCAGGGCAGGAGAGCGGCTCGCCAACGCCTGAGCTCGCCACGCACGTCTCGCTCGGCTCCAATCGGCTACCTCCCGACTCGACGCTCCTCACGCCGCTGCCTGGATATGAGCCCGACGGCGAGCAGCAGCTCGACATGGTCGGTCGCCCGCGGGAGCGATCGCGCGAGCTCGAACGTGACGAGTACCATCGCGAGCGCGCACCGTGGGGCCGGGACCGCGAGCGGTACTACGCCGCTGCGGGAAACGGGCAGGGGAATGGAAGGGAGCAGCAGTACGAGTAGGCGTGAGCCGTCTTCGTGAGGCTTCTCGGTGCGTCTGTTTGCGATGGTGTTCGATGTCACTCCTGCCGGCATTTACTCAGTCGATCGTGTGTAGGTCCTACTTCCTGACGCCTGCTCGCGGCTCGCGCGACATCGTTTCCCACCATCGCTTGTGGGCGCCGCCTCGGATCGCGCATGCTCGGCGCTGCATACGCCTATGCTTCAATCGCCGCAGTCCCGACACACCCGTTTGCATTGTCTTTGGGCGTGCAACGCTCCTAGGGCCGTCCGTGCATAATGCATGCGACGTCCCTCAGCGCCCTCCTGTCCTGCCCTCCTCGTCGCCGCCTCGTTCTGCTACGCTCGTGCTCACTCGCTATGTCTTTGTACTGTCACCCTTGCTCTCCCTCGTCATCTCTGCCGACATGCGCGCCAATCCTCTCGTGCGTCCACACCCACGACCCTCTACCTCTATCTCTACGACGCCGTCCCGAATCATAAGATACGGACAAGTGTATAGTTGGTGCATCTCGTGTACCTGTATACGGTAGTAGATACCTCTAGTTATTTCGGTATACATAGTTTACACCTCTTTTGGTTTACACAATTCCCGGATCTCCCTGCCATTCGCCACCTACTATTACTACTACCTCCTCACATTCTCATATGCTTCTCTCCTCCTGCCGCCTGCTTCATTTCACCTTTGCCCAAAATCTGCCTCAAATCTCTCTCAGTCGTCCGTGGCGTGGCATCGTTCCTGCCCGTCTCCGCTAGACCCATCTGGGAAAAGCGTTTGTCGATCACCGCCTCCTCGCGTGCGTCCCGCGGTTCCGTCCAGCTCCAGCTGTCTGTTGTCTGTGTTATCCCAACATACTCGTATTACATGCACTTATTCGGCTTCTGGCGCGCACATCCGCATCATCCCTTGTATTTCTTACAGTGTACATAGGACCGTTACTTATTACTCCGCATGTCTGTTCTGGAATTCCCTACGTCCGCATCATTATCCACGTGGTCTTCGTTCCGTCTTCGTTCGAGGTCATCCCTTTCGACTCTCCCCAATCCCATTCACATCCTGGATATCGTTCCGACCTTTGTTCTCTTCGCGTTCTACTGTACAGCACTAGTCACAGTTATCGACAACGGCAATGTACCAGGTGTATATAGTGTATATCTACTACCCAACGTTGATTTAGGTCTTTCTTTGCACACGCACCCACCTGCATTCCTGCCCGATCCCGACCGCGCCGTTCTCAAATTGGAAGTCCCTGCTTCTCCCGCCCCGCGTCGTATTGCAACACAGCCCGATTTCGGCCTATCTCGTATCTTCCGACGGCCAAGGTGTATATCGTTCTACCCTGGAACATCCAACCAACCTCGATCACCAATCGAATCGACGACGTCGGCCGCAATAGGGGGCGACTTGGATGTCGTCCGCACCACTTCCCTCGATCCTCGTTGTCACGCGCACCGCGTACCACACTCGCCGTCAACCATGGCCTGATCGTGACCCGTCATGTTTCGGCGCGCTCTCTACGGTGCGCGTTCTTCTGGAACAACTCAAGAGCGTGCAATCGTGCAATCGTGGAGCGAGACATGGACCGGCTGCCAGATGCGTGGTTCAGAGCTGATCATAAGCTTCGCCGACGCGTGGATCTGAATCTGGCCCGCTCCGATCCCCGCGCTCCCAGACAATGAGGCTTCTGAATCGTGGACAGCCTCGAGGACGTGCCCCTATATGCTCACAGGTACAATAATACGTACAGGAACGTACGTACATGCGCACGACGTCCCCGAGCAGCGACGCTCCACATGTATGGGACTAGCGAGGTAGGCAGTCAGGTTCAATTTTCGTGCTACTTCGCGGGCCATTCACAGCGGGCGCCAAGTCCGTCCCAAATTGGAGCCGAGGACGGATCGCAGGCGCTCAGCGTATCGTAAGGATGAGGCCGCGGCTCCCCTGCCTCAGGCTCCGAGTCGTAACAATTAGGATATAGAATGCGGCTCTCTTCTCAGTCTCCCACAGCCCGAGCAGTATCAATCGAGCCTCGAACGGCCTTCGAGGCGGTCGATACAAGAAGTTTTCTGGTGTCTGAAGAGGATCACAGTGACGATTCAGTCTTCCTCTGAGTCACTGTTGCTGCTGTGACCGAGGAGGTACTTACTTACATGCAATCGAGAGGGGAAACCTAGGCGCAACAGTTAAGCCAAGCCATCGTGGCGGGCTGCAGTGCTTGGCGGGGCTGGACGAGTGACGCGGGGCGGGTGTTATCACAGGAGAGCGCGACCAGAATTCGAAGGCGAGAGAAGTTCCCCCAGAAACAAGGTTCGGGTTTACATACGCATCCACATCTCGGCACGTGTCCCCCCACCCGCTGCGGGGGCACTGGCAGCGGACAGCGGACAGGCGGAGTCGATCACAGGGATCCCGGCGCGACGTCCTTCCAGGCGTTCCACGGCTCCCAGACTCGGACTTTGGGCCTCCGACGTTCGATGCCATCGCAAGAAGCTCGCCCTCCGTCTGGAAAACGGGGAACGGCGCGCGAGATCCGGGGCGTGGCATGCACGCGAGTGGGAGCATGCCCGGGTCACGGGCGTGGGGGCGAATATTCGAAGCGACGACGGCAATTGTAGCATGATGCAAGCTGGGGCTGCTCGAAGAGGCAGGCGTCCTTTTCTTCACGACGCGGGCTTCGTGGCGTCCCGCGCCCTTCTTCCGACCGTCGCAGAGACCGCGCATGAAATCCGAACGCGCGAAGGCCCGCGCGGGCTATCGAGACGACCGCCGGCGTGGGTACGAGCATGTATGAGTGTGGGGAAGCCCAGAGCGGGCCGTCGTCATCGCGGGGCCAGAGGCGGGGATGCGGTGGTGGAGATCGCTGGTGGCGTAGAACCAGCGAGAGCGGTTCGGAGGGCGTACTGCAGAAATTCGTAGTGGGGCGAGTTCGCGTTCGCAGAGACGGATAGCCAGCGAGATGCTGTGGCGCACGCAGCCAATACGATCTCTGTGCGCGCAAATGGCAACGTGAATGGATTCCAAACCATATTGCCCAACGCACCGTGTATGAAGCCAGGAATACATACGCATAATGCATTCCTGAGCTTGATCGCGGCCTGGGAGTGGGAAAGGTGGGAAGCCCGCGCGAAGCCAGTGGTTGCCCAAGTGCTCCCGCGTTGACAGCGGCCTGAGTTCAAGTTGCGTCATGGGGCGCATGCATGACTCCCGGGACGCTGTGAACCCGGCGCCGTATGCGTACGCCACGCCCAGGTCCGGCGTGCCTCTCTGGCGGGTCGACCGTGAATAAGCTGAACACCATAAGGAGAAGGTAGGATCCAACAAATCGAGAACAGACGCGACAGCAGAGAGGGACCTGTAAAGCCAGGGCGACAGCAGCAATGTTCGTGTTGCACCGGTGACGCAACGTTAACCCATGTTGGCATTGCAGGTCCCCGCGCACATCCGCGTCCGCGTCTTGCAAAATTGTCATCCGAAGATATGTCGACGGAGAGTGTTGAGGGTAGAAAGCGGCACCCGTACCGGACCGCAAGCCTCCGGGACTTGAGTACTTGAGCACTTGAGTCCCTGTTGGGTACACATAACTCGTAAGTACTGTACGCCATCTATGCAGCGATTGTCCATGACGCCGCCCAGACAGCCGAATATGCACCCGTTTTTCTTGCAAGCTTGGCTCTTCACTCAACGCGCGCATGTTTTCTTGTTCTCTTCTCACCCTCGGAAGAGCTCACACTATAAACGAGCGTACCTTCTCTGATCGTCCCGACTGCAGCGCGCGCTGCTCGTCGCTCGTCGTGATTCGGGTTCAGAGTGCGTAACATGCGCGTAAAGTCGGACCGGACGTAGACGGATGTGGAGGCGAACGCAACTGATGCCCCGTCCCCGGAAGCCCCTCTCCTGAATCAAGCGAGCGGATGCGGATACGAACGCGAGACGCTGATCCCGCGTTCTGAATTTCGAAAGAAGGCTCGGATTGCGAGCGACGCGGATCGAGAGAAGCGACATGCGATTGCGACCGGGGCACGGGGGGCGGGGAAGAACCGTTCTCCCGCTCGGATGCCGACGCGAGCCTGAACGCCTGAGCGAGCGCGATTCTGCGGAACGCGACCCTGCCAGTGCTCGCTGGCGATGCGAATCGCGATGGAAGTCGGGACGTGCGAGCGCGAGATTGTGCGAGAGGAGGATGGACTTCGGAAGTGTCGTGCCGAGCGCACGACGATGTCATCGTGCCCCACGTGGGAGCAACCGCATCTGTATCCCGGGCTGCGAGCTCGGATGGGCCAAGGCGAGGCTCAGGGTGGCAAGGAAATGCTGTGAAGCATGCCCCAGGCCCCCCTGCCATTTCCGTGCGTGTTGCGCGAGAGACAGGCACGGCGCGGGACACGCGCTGCGAAGGCAAAAACACGTTGCACGCCTTGGTCGGAGAGGAATGGCAGCTGCGCGCGATGAGCGCAGAAGACGAATATGAACGCGAATGCGAAGACGAAGCTTGACAAATGCGGAGAATCACGGGGGGATGAGGGAGCGAGAAGTCAGATGCGCCAAATCGAGGGCACCGGACGCTGAATCGGAGTGGCGCGTGATATCGATTCACTGGAATGCATGTATTGGGGTCCGGGAAAGGGAACACTTCGAGATGCGCCAGAGACAATAGCAACGAAGCGCACGCACAGAGGTGCGGCCGCGCCTGGAAGGTGCACAGAGAAGTCCGAAACTTCGGGGAAGAGTGCGTGCGCACGGATGGAGCGCTGAGCTCAAGTTCCAACGTCAATGAGCACTGGGTGTTCACCGAAGGACGTTGGGCGGGCCCACGCGCCACGGCGACCCGGATATGGGACCCGTGCCGCGTCCAGGAAGCTGCGGAAGTTGAAAGAGGCTTGTCGGGTCATCGACGAGATCGTGAAGACCGGTGGGGCGTGGTGGAAGGCCGGTTGGTGCGCGCCCCACGGGCCTGGTAAGCACCTCAAAGCTGGCGGCCGCTGTTCCAAGGACGGCCAGGCGGCGAGCACTGCCAGCGAATAGAAATATTGTGATGGACGCGTCCAGAAGCCTGGCGCGCGGGCGCCCGGCGAAGACGTCGACGCCTGGATATCTTGATGTAGAGTGTCGATGGCTATAGAGGCCGAGGCCGAAGTCCTCCCAATCAGACTCGTCTTTCGATGGGATGCGTGACCCCGCGCGCCGCTCCTTCTTGGAGTGGAGTCTGGGGGCGTCTGGGCGGATGAATGCAGCGCTGAAGATATCCGCGCGAAAGGCCGAGAAGGAGCGCGGAAATAGTCTGATTATTTCGACCACAGCGACGACCATGGCACACCCAGAGAGAAAAATATATGCGGCCGAAAACATGGAAGAGGAAAAGGCACATATACGCGCCGATCCAGCAACGTTGTAGACACCTGTGGGCGCACTTTGATCATCTCGCATGGGCTGACATACTTACCTGATGCACTTGGTGCATGATGTCGATGAAGGGGCGCGCGCCCCCACTAGCCCAGTGCCATGAGCTTCATCTGCATCTTCGAGCAAACAGTACGTCAACCACGTACGTGCAAGTGTTCTGATTTGCACGGACCGCCAGCGCCGGGGAGGGGAGCCAGGGCGGGGAACAAGGCTGCCGATCGCGGTGGGAGTGCAAGTGGCTGACCCGTGTGCGCGTGGCGCGTGAATAGAAGCGCATAGACAGAAGTCCGACATCTATGGCGGCACTCACGCCGCCATCGGAGTCAGGCCCTCGGACAGCCAGTGAAACAGAATATGTCGGAGTGCCAAGTCGCTGAACCTGAGGCCCAAGCCACAACCCGGCTTGCGGAAAGGACGGATTCCCGCCAGGCGCGTTCGCACAGTCGAGGGCATCAGGCCTCCGCCGACCTGGGTACCCGGCATCGACGTGGCGCTGGGGAAGCAGAGCCTGTAAGAAGCATGAGCGTTCATCGAAGGGGCTCTCTGACTCCGGTCCACGGGGACACAAGCCGCAGCAAGCCGGACGCGCGGGGCAAATTTGGCTGCAGTGTCCGAGACGACACCACCACCTTCGTAGGAGTTGATGGACGTCGCGCCAAACCGCTCCTCGCTTCCACCCTGCTCGTGCTTATATCGATTCGAACATACCCGTGAAACCCCTTTCGTGACACAGTACACTCCTTTCGCCGCAGCCGGAGACCGAGTGACGGGATCTGCGGGCGTAGCATCGATGTGCAGCAATTCACGTATGTATCTATTTCCGGGTACAGTCAGCCTAGCTAATGGTAATCGCGTCCTCGCACTCACAGCAATGCAAGATTGGCATGCTTTTGTTGGGCCTCTGGGAGTGCGAAGCATCCTGGGCCATTCCACAGTCAGAAAGAGAATAACGCGCTTCGCACCATGTAAGACGATATGACACACCGAGTCTCCCTCCCGTGCTGAGAAAAAACGGCACATACCAGGCAGGGATGGAAGGAAAGAGGGTCTGTGAAATCCAGCGAAGCCACAGAATTCGAAGCTTCCCTCGACGTGCTGCGATGTGAACATGCTGAGGTGGCTCAGGCAGAAGAAGCAGGTTCATGTGCAGCCTCGAAGCGGTCTTGTCAGGCATGATTGGGGCATGTTTGATAAGCTGCGGCGCGCGGAGGGCTTCTCAGCGTAAAGCTTCGTAGAAGTTAATCGGATCCTGCATCTGCCACTTACCTTCAACCTTCCGTTTTACAAAACACCGTCCTGAGCCGCGTCCGCATGGCCAACACGGGCCACGGGAGGGACTGAATGGATTTCCCCACACGTGCAGCGTCTGCGTTTGTTTCATCTGTCTAGTTGTTGTCAGAACATCAGTTCGCCCGAGCCGGCCAAGCAAAAAAACCAACGTAGAGATACTTCCGGGGGCCGCTCGGATGGAGCTGTCCCTGGCAGTTGCCGAATGGATAGGGAGATACGTTTATGCCACCTGGACCTCTTGCAGAAGTCCTCTGTCGCACACGCGACATCGGAATGTTCGGTATCAATCTGTCTTCCTGGTCTTGCGATATTGCAAAGGGACAAGGTCCCTGCCCAGTCCGGGAAAAGGGTTTCAGGAGATCGAAATACATGTTGCATGTTGGATAGACGACCTGGGCAGCATGTCTTCAATATGGGCCTCGTAATGTCCGCAGCTGGCGGTGAGCTTGCACGCCACGCCACAGACAGTCTGAGCCGCATCGCAGTTGATATCGCGAACGGACAGCGTCACTTGTTGGAGTGAGGAAGGCGTCAGGGTCTTCCCAAGTCCGACTCGCGGAAGGCTGGTGAACACGCACGTACGATGTGATAGACGTCGACGACTCGACGCGGACCTTGAAGTTTGTAATTGAAGGTGTTGCAGCCAGCCCTTGGGCCCTTGCGCGGCGGGCGGGGTTCATTAATGTTCCATGTCCTTTTGTCCTGGATGGAGATAAACGTTTGCGTCAGAGACAGGCCTAACCGGGACCGCCTCTAGAACACAGGGAGTCAGCCACAATCGCGCATCCTTGCTCGACGGCCTAAACTTAGGTCCCTTCGGAGAGCAATTGCATGCAGTAGGAAAGCTAAATGGTTACGGTTTGCAGCATATGCATATGCATTGGGTGTAGGGAAGCAGAACCACGATGGGCGTGACAAGAGGCATCTACGGATGTCTCCGCTGAAGGGTCCGAAGTTTGAACAGGGTTTCAGCATGAGCTACCCTTTTCCTCAACCCGTCTTGCTTGCAGGACGCGTTTGACCCGATTCACCAAATGCCGCAGGATGTTACGACGGTCGAATCCTTGGAGTTGGCTCAGCAGAAGCGCGAAGAGGAAGATGTGATGTGATGGATGTGGCGGACTCCGCACGAAGGCTGTGGATGCGGTGGCCATCCCAGCAGGCTGGACGAGACAGCGTTGAGGTTTGGAGGCGCTGGAGGATAGCACGAACGGATTGGGACGGATTCTGCGTGAATTCGAGGCGAACTGGAGGCGAGCGGCCGAGCGCCGAATGATAGTGAGCGAGGCGGAAGCCACAAAGATGGAAATATGAAAGAGGCGGACAGGCGCCCATGCTCACGGCACGCTCACCGGCGGTGACGCGACCGATGACAGTGATCTGCGCGCAAACCCTCGCCCCCGTCTTTCTCGAACTTCTCGAAGCACGCGCCGCCGCACACATCACGTTTCAGGGAACTCGAAGAAAGACTCGTTAGAATTCGAAGTCGTGGAAGATTCGACGCCTTCTTGCAGCGGTCGGCCTTCCTTTCCCGCCGCTTTTCCTCACGCTTCCTCACTCCTCCTTCCAGACGTCGCGGACCGACGCCGTGGATCGAAGCCTGTGCGGGACGTTCTGTTCTGGAAGAGACAGAGACCTGGGGAAGCCACCCGCGACGTCAGCCGGGCTGGGGTTCTGTGGAAATTCGGCGTCCGTGAAGGGAGGCGGGCGATCGCTCGTCTGCTGCGCGTGCTTGCCTCCCTTGGGTGCGTTCTGCTCGGTTCAGCCACCCCAGCACAACACTGTTCGGCTCAGGCTGTAGCAGGGAAGCTCTGTGAACGCTGCAGCTGCTACAGAAAGGTGCGTACGATGATGCTGCGTCTACAGCAGCACTAAATCCGTCAACGATCATGCATTTATGAACGAACAAGACCGCTTCGGCCCATCTCTGGTTTATCGCCATCTCCCCTGTACATCGCTAACATGTCTCCAATACATCTCTAGATCGCGCTGAGCGGCCATATGGGACCATTCACCCGATACTTTTCGTGCCGTAGAACAGGCGCACGGTCGCAAGCGATCAGCCAAGACAGGGTTCGTTTCGTTTACAGCCTCCCTCATAAGGCGGTACCTTTGGGTAGGTCGAAATCGCCATTAGTGGAGGCAGTCACACTCACACAGTTCATGTATTAATCCAGACGGAATAAACACGCCGACTGCACCGACGGAATATGTCACCGATCCAGTATGCTTTTAGGTTACGTCCTTTTGACCACATTGCAATCTGGAGGTTATTTGGGCCCAACGCGAGGGATGACCTAGAACTCCGTGAGTTTTGCCATCCCTACACTAAATGCTAAGTAGCTCTGCAGCGCGAGAGAGGTCCAGTTAGCCTTGAAAAACACTAACATTGATATCTAAGGCCCAGATTACCCAAAAGTATATGTCCGACCACATGCACGGCGTCGTCTCTCAAGACCGTGGCAGAAAATCCTCCGGAGCCCATCGACACCACTCTCTGATCATGGTGGCGTCATGTTCTGTCAAGTCTTGTGAGTAAGTATCTGATTTATCACGATAAATGCGCTTTGATGGTTTAGTGCCGCATGATCCCGGGGACGCCCTCTCTTGAGGCGACGGCTGGATGCGACCGTACCTCCGGCTCCTCTCAACTCAAGGCCGCCAATTCCCTGCCTCCTTTCTATGCACATTGCATTCCACATCAATCTTACCATCCAATATCGAATGCGTGCTGGACCCTACGCACCCGTTCCGGGTCGGGGTCGGCGTCAGTTGTACGGAGCCAGCACGGAGCGTATCGCCTCCCCATCCTTTGCGCTATTGTCTTCCTCTGCACCCGTTCCGCCACCCTGCGGCCGGCGCAGATATCCAGCACCTGGACGTGGTCTACGGACGAAAATGCCCTGATCCTGCAGGCGCGCGCCATGGCTCTCCAGCGTCCAGGCACAGTCCCGGGTGATGGTTCGCCCTCTGAACTGACCATTCGCGGCCGCCAAAGACATGTCAAAGCAAAAGACAGAGCCCGACCGCTCTCGTCAGCGCGGAAGATGGCAGCCTCCAGCGGTCCTCAGCAGCGACAAACACACATGACAGGCCCAGGCGCGCGGAAACCACGAGGCGGATGAGCCTGAAGGCTATCCGTGGTTCCTAGGGTCGATTCTCCTCCGGGATCGCTCCGTCCTGGGCGGTCTTTTGATACTGATACCCCATTCCTCTTCCAGGTGCTCATGACGTTGGCGCAACGCCGGTGCCATTGCAAACGCGGCGGTGGGGTTTGAGAGGCATGCAGCATCGTGACACTCCCTGACTGTGCGGCGAAAGGTAGGTCTCTCTCCCAAAACTTTGCACCCCCGATTCTTCATCTGACCCGTCTGTCACCGGGCACAGGGTCTCTCGCGGGGCTTTGGGTCTTCCCAGCTTCAAACTGCCTGTTCAGGCGGAAAATCTCCCAGCGGCGCGTCGCCCGATGCTCCAGCCAGGGCTTCTATGGCTAAGCCAGATGCTGGAGCGGCTCTGACCCGGCTTGGATGAATCGCTTAAAGGGCCGCTCTCGAACGTTCCAAGCCCGAGGGGCAGCGACTGGGCGTCGGTTCAGGCGAGGAAGTTTTACCATCTGTCGTGGAGGTGGACGCGCACAAGCACAAACACGTTCCTTCGGACTACGCACGCTGCGTTTCTCACGCTCATAACCACGACCAGTGCGGCCTCTTTACTGCATAAACTTCATCCACGCTCTGTCTGACGCTCATCAGTGTCTCAGTGGCGCAACATGCACATTGCGGCCGCCGCTGCGGGAAAGGTCCAATGAAGGCGCAAGTCGCTCAGGCACTCATCCCCGTCAACTCGGACTGTATGTGCGGCCCCGCTCACAGATGCCCCCCCCTGGCCGCTGTACATCCCCATATCTGTGCATTCACGTGGGGCTACGGAGGTGGCGCAGCCCGCAGGAACCGCACTGCTTCATATGTCGTGCTCAGGGCTGTATGTCCGACAATTTGCGGTATGCACCGCCATATACACCGTGGCAGTCTCCTGACTATCCTCTCCCTCTCTCCAATGGTAATTAGGGCGTCCCGCGGTGTATCTAATTGTCTCCGACGCATACCCTGGCGCCTTTGGACTTTAACAGGGTCTGCCGGAGTGGGCAGGTTTGTGGTTCGGGCGGCGGCGGTTACTAGGTCTCTTTCAGGTGTGTGTTAAGTTAAGCTCGGTCTTGAAGTCGTTGCTGACGTTGGGAGTGTCAAACAGTGTTATTCCTTTGGGATACTTTGCTGACGCTTGCGACGCCGTGTCCCCGGACCCCGGTTATGTGGGTCGACGTGACGTCCTCCTTCTAGTGCCTGTCGCCTAGCCAACCCACCCGTGGTTCACCGCGGTCTC